>PJEM01012652.1:0-16432 GCA_004023845.1 Helogale parvula | reverse complement strand
TATAAAATATAAATTATAAATAATAAAATACAAAATATGTGCTAATCGACTGTGTATCAGTAAGCCTTTTCATGTCAAAAAGTAGGCCAATAGTGTTAAGTTTTGGGGGCACCAAAAGCTATATGTGTATTTTGGGGGCACCTGGCCAGCTCAGTTGGTGGAGCATGTGACTCTTGATCTTGGGGTGCTGAGTTCAAGCCCCACATCGTGGGTAAAGATTACTTAGAAGGTAATAAATAAAAGCAACATGTGTAAAATGAAAATTATATGTGTATTTTTGCCTGGGCAGGGGGTTGGCGCCCACAAGCTCTGCACCGTTCAAGGGTCAACCATACAATAGGCCAGATGATAACAAGTGCTACCAAGTAAGGTAAGGCAGAGAGGGAAGTAAGGCAGGGGAGAAGAGACTGCTATGTTAAATAAGGTAGCCAGGGAAGGATTCACTGATCCAGTACTTGAGCAAAGACCTGAAGGAGAGAAGGACTTCAGCCACGTAGTTATCTGGTCAAAGAGTATTCTGGACAGAGGGAATAGTAAGTGCAAAGGCCCTAAGGTGGAAACATTCCTATGTGGTGGAGTGAGCAATGGGGAAGAGAAAAGGGGCTCAGGGAGCTAACAGCCAACCATATAACCAAGGGCCTCACTCAGAGTGAGAAGCACTGAAGGATTTTGATCTTAGGTTTTCAAGGGAGCGTGCTGGTTGCTATGCTGAGAACAGGTCCAACCAGGCAGAGCAGAAGCAAGGAGGTCAGTTTGGAGGGTAGTTCACGAATTCAAGAAAGATACGATAGTGTCTTGAACTACAGTGGTAGTGGCTAGACCGAGGATCCTGTTTTGGAGAGAGCAAACATACTGAATGTGGAAATGAAAGTAGTTTTTTTTTTTTTTTTTTTTTGCCAAGCAATGGAGTTGCTGTTTACTGGGAAAACTATGGGAGAAGCAGGTTTCTAGGGGAAAGACAGAGCATTTCAGCGTGGGGGGTGTTCAAATTAAACTTCCAAGTAGAGAGGTCAAGAGGGCAGCTGAAGGTTCAAATCTGGAAACAGAGGAGAGTGCCGGTCTGGAGAAATAAATTTAAGTTGGAGGCCGCCTCGAGATAAACAATTGTCTTACAAAGATTTCCTAGAAAAGCAGACATCCTCCCTTTGCCAACTATTTCCAAAAGTTTTTTTTTCCTAGAGTATCATCGATTTCTTTGGCTACTTATACTCATTTTATGTCAAGAGGCTAACGTGTTTTTTATGTCTAGAACTTCCTCTTGCAGGTGTAATCATCTGAGATGCTTTCCTACGCTGTAGACGGTAAAGTAGAATGTGATGCAAAAATGACAGCGTCCAGGATGCCACCACTGAGGGGGGGGGGGGAGCACACCACAGCAGATCTCGAAAAACGGGACCGACACCCCCCCCACCTCCCCCCAAAAGGTCAAGCTTTTAAATAGTTTGAAAACAGCAAAAAGCCTCACAAATGTCTTACCAAGATTTAATGTACATTTATTCTTAACACGTGGAACATATAGTATAAAGATTTCATACTGAATAAATGATATTCATTAAGCCAAAAAAGGAAAAAAGGAGGAATTTACATCAAGTTTTAGCTACATTGTTTGAAATACAAATATGCAGATTTTATCACTGAAAAAATCTCAATTGTGTTTCTTCATCAGGAACTTCAACTGAACCTAGAACTTTTTCACACCTCGATTAGAAAGAAAACAAAACAAAACAAAAACCCAGAAAAAAATAAACTATAAGTTGATTGGCTGCTGAGACAGCAAGGACTTTTTACAGAGACCTGTACAGCATCGCGCCAAGAGGGGCGATGTCTGGCAAGAGATTAAATAGCTGTGTCTCGCTTTGTGCAGGTCACCAACTTGTTAACTCGTCATACTATAAAGGGGTAGCTGGGAGGGGGACCAAACTGTGGGGATCCAAGGGTATGTGCAATGTACAACGTCATGTATATACACACGTGGCAGCGCAGCCGCTGCAGCTAAAGGTTAAAACCAGTTCTAAGAGGTGATCTCGGGGTTATTCATACAATCAAGGAGGAGAGAAAGAGGTCAGGGTGTTGTAGGTTCACACATGATACTTTGGGGGAAAAGCCTTTTTTTTTTTTTCTCCTCAACGTTTAACTAAAAACATGTTTAAAAACTACAGCTTGCTGCTGACCCAGCGTTTTCTCTTGTTTCCATGTGAGACATCATTATTACAGTATGTTTACAGTATCAGGTGTACAGTACAGTACATGAAAGGGTCTACACTCTACTGCACAGGCCTCGCCAGTGAACAGGGTCTGTCCACAATCGCGAACTTCTCGGCTCCTGCAAGATTGTGAATGTACAACAATAAACCACACACAGTTCAGCAGTCACCTTTTATGTCCTTCAGAGGTTTTTTTTGTATTTTTTTCCTTTTTTTTCTTTTTTACCATTAAAAACAGTTATGAAATGTGGCATCCCGTTGATGCAAGGGCCGGGAAAGCCATTTTTATTTTATTTTTTTCCCCAAACTCACTGTAAACGACAGTAACTTTGGTTAAAATAAAAAAGTCTTCTATGTAGGCAGAGCTTTGTCTTTTCAAATAGGGTGGGGTCCTGAGGGGAGTAAGGTGAGGACAAGGAACAGAGAGGTGGGGGGGGGGCAGGGGAGAGGAGGAGGAAAGAGAACTAGGAGAGACTTTTTACCCAAGGGAGAAGCTGGACAGCACAGGGTAAACTGGATTCTGAGGTGGTTTTGCATAAATAAAGGGCAACAGTCAGTTTCTAAGTTCTCCACACACGCACACACACACAGGGAGGGAGGTGTCCCACGGCTGTCATGACTGGCCAATCAAGAACAGTACATCACAAATGACTTGTGAAACCAATGAGTTCATCAACGGTGACACCGAGATGTCCAACAGCCGTGACTCGTACAGCGTGAACTCCGAGTGGTTCTCGTCCACCTTGGCCAGGGCCAGCAGTGCGCGGGCAGCCCGCCGCATCATGTCCACACTGGTTGGCTCGAAGGGCGGGTTCTGCATGTGGAGCAGGCTGGCCTGGCTCTGCTGGAACTGCGTGGCAGCAAGGCTGTCCTCCAGGAAGCCCAGGAGGTTGCCGATGCTGCCCTTCTGCACTGCGATGGCACGGGCTGCCAGGCTGTCGCCCTGCGCCAGATTGGCCAGCAGTACCACGGCCATCTCCCGGCACACCGGGTTCTTTCGGTCACTGAGGAAGCGCACCATGGTGCTATACAACTTCTCCAGGCGGCTGAAGGGAGGAGTGGCCAGGATCAGGTCCACATTGTTGTCCTGGATGCTGAGTTTGCTGAGGGTTTCTAAGACCAGTCTCTGCGGGGAGAGGACGGCGTTGGGGCCCAGGGTGGAGAAGGGGTCCTGGGCTTCGGCGGAAGGGCAGACTGCCCAGTGTAGGAGTCCGTCCAGGACAGGCAGGCAAATGCTCTCGGGGTACGGGGAGAGGTCCAACTGCCCCGAGATGTTGGCGAGCGTGACCAAGGTGTTTTCCCGGAGCATCTCCAAGCAGTCCCACCACCACTCCACTTTGTTGCAGCTCACCCCTTGGTCCTGCTCCTCCTCCTTCTCGTAAGTCAGTGGTGCCTGCTTCCGCTCGGGGTGCTTGTGGTGCAGAAGGATCAGCTTGCCCAGGATCAGCAGCAGCCCCGGGTGTTTGGACATCTCAAAGTCGTTGCCTGGCACAAACGACAGGCTTCGGATGGTGTTGGAGACACAGACACAGCGCTTGGCGAGGGAATCCTGCCAGTCCAGAAGGGTACACAGTGGGGTCTCATCTTTACTGTGGGGCTCGTCCTCTAGGATCTTGATGTTCCGGTGGCTCTGTGCCGGGCTGATGCCGAATGGAAACTTGCTGCTCTCCTTGGTGGCCTCTGCACTCTTAGCTCCCTCCTCGCTCAGTGTGCTAGACCGGGTGGACAACATGTCATCCATCGTGGCTGTGATCCGTTTCTCTGGCGGGCCATCGGGTGGGGGGCCCTCCTGTTCTGTTGTCCCTGGTGTGCCCTCTGCCGCTGTGACATGTTTCCGGGTGACTGGTGGGCAGGGCACATGAGGCCGGGTAGGCAGCAGCTCTGTCTTGCTCTCAAAGTGGGTCTGGATGTGCTCAGTGGTGTCCCCCCCACCAATCCGCCAGTGCAGCAGGCCACTGTCAAACTCCTGCACGCGCCCAAGCTTATCTGAGCAGTCCACCACGAACGGGTCATTCTTCTGCACGATCTTTACCGGGAGCTTGTCAAACTTACTAACCAGTTTCTCCTCACTACTCTCCGAGGCTACCTTGTCTTTGCTCGAAAAGGCCATCTCCTCGTCATTTTCCACTACTTCCTCCTCTTCTTCCTCCTCTAGCTTAGGACCTAGAAGGTCTTCCTCCTCCTCCCCCTCCATGGGGGCTGGACTAGACGCCTTGCTGAATCTCCCAGGGTCCAGTAGTGTTCTCTGTCCTGGGTCACCCACCTCGTACTCCTTTAAAATGCCAAAGATCTCGATGAGGCAACGCCGGAAATATTCCACAAGGAGCTCTAGCAACCCTGGGAGCTAAAGGAAAAAAACAGAGAAGATAAATTAAGGGAGAAAAGTGGGCTAAACGAGAGAATCCTTGAGAGTCCCCCCCACAAGGGTCTTTTAGCCGATCCCTCCCCTTCCCTTGTAGGTCAGACATCTGTATCCCTGGGAGAGACAGAGTTGCTCCTTTCCCAAAGGCTCTTTGCAGAGCAAGCCATTCTGTCTCTCCCATGCCCAGCACACGGCTCTCCCTTCTGCTCAGCCTACCTCCACGTAAGCCTGCCTTCAGCAGGATGGACACGCTGACCAACAGACCCGCACCTCACCAGCTGGCAGCCTCCTCTTTCCCAACCAAATCCTGCTTTTCTTTATCAGGCCCAGTTTCCTACCCACTGTGGTCAATGCCCCTACGTCCCTCTTAGGACACTCTACACCCCACTGCCAAGTGTAACCCAAGGCTAGGCATGCTGGGATGACCCCTTCTAACACGAGCTGAGAGAAGGGATGCAGTGTGGACAGGCGTTCACCTGCTCTCTTCTCCAAGCTCCCCAACATGCCAGGAGGCTAGACCTCTATGAATCAATCATGCAACATAATGAATGGGATGAAGCTTTAGCCCTCCAAACACTGGTGCTAGCAGGTGCTAGACAGACCCCCAATTCCAGCCTGGATCCTAAATAGGCTAGTTTTCTAGAAGAAAACACTAATCACCAGTCAGATTAATCTCTGACAAGAGTACAGCAAAATGGAAAAAAATAAGCGCTTCAGAATTAGAAGGATCTAGGTTTGAATTCTGGCTTTTCTAGGAACTAGCCAGATGATTTAAACCCCCTAAACTGTACTTCTTCTATCTTTCCACTGAACATGATGGAAATTCCTAAACTTTACAGGGTTGTTCTGTGGTCTAAACGGAATATATCAAATGCCTGCCATATGGAAATAGCTCAATCGGTATCTGTTCCTTTTCTTTCTCCTCGGAGGCAATTTTATAAAATGAGCATAATGTCAGCCTTTGGAATCAGAAAGACCCTGCTGACAGCTGTGTGAACTTGGGCAAAGATAAGACTCTGAGCCTATTTACTCATCTCTAAAAGGCCACATGTTCCTCAGAAGACTTGTGAGGACGACATGAAAGAAATTATGAAGGGCCTGGCACAAAGTGATGGCACAACAAACGGTTAACTATTAATAACAATGCTCCCTAGTCAGCGCCTTGATAGACGGATTGGTGGGTACTAAGGATGATCAAAAAGAGTGGGACGGTGCCACAGAAACTCTTCCCAGCTAGTGGGACAACTCAAGGTGGACATCCTGTGGAGAGAGGATCTGGAGAATCATCTCAGCAAGAACATAATTAAAATACCACCATCACCACCCCCCACCCCACGAGCCTACTGGTTTACACTTTGCTTTCTACACCTTAGGAAAATGGGATCAATGAAGACCTCCTGTATTCACGGTAGATGAGGTAAGAAGGGGAAAAAGTCGTGCTCACTAATAAAGACCACAGGATTTTTTCTTGTAGTCTGAAAAGCTGGAGTCCTTACTCACACTAACAGAATCTACATTTCTTACCAATTCCAAAAAGTTTCCCCCCAATTCCCTTTGAAGTCAATCCCGATACCTTACACAAATTATTATTGTTCTAGTGTTCTGGGCCCACGGCCAATGGCAAAGCCCTGGCATGGAATCAAAGCACTGGCATGGAAGCTACTACAGAGCGAGTGAGAGAGGGGAGACCACGCTGGCGGGTGATGGTTTAATTCCCCGTGTCACCCAACACTGTCTACTTCAAGGAGACCTCCAAATCTCTTCCCATCTTTCCGAGGCACCTGTACTCACCTGACTGAGGTTGAAGGTCATGATGCTGTTGTCGTCATAGAGCAGGATGTTAATGGTGTCTAATGCCCATGTGCTCTCTGCCAGCAGCCCAGACTTGAGGGACATCATTACCCGCCATGCCTCCGGGGTTCCTGAAATAAACCTCCATGTCGTCCATCTACCAAGCCCAGGTTGGCCGGATGCTCCCCCGGGGCTGGCCCAACAGTCAGGCTACTCTGAAGATAACACATGGCGGGAAGCAGTTCCTATCTAGGAGAGGACACACATCTGCTTCTAGGCTCCCTTAGGACATCACTGCGTGGCGCTTCCTTTTAGTAAAGCCTGATACCAACTGTTTTCCTTATCCAAAGTTCTTTTTGGCTCTATCTCAGACAACACTGGACCCGATCTGATCTCATCCAGAATGTTGGGATGGAGACAAAAAAATGGACAGGATCTTAAGAAGAGATAAAGCAACCTGATCAGGGAGGTCTCCTTACCAATGTCTTTCATTGTGAGCCGCCTCCTCTGCTTCAACACAGGCTGCGTTGCTTCGACAGAGCCAGGTGGGAAGGTGATGTCCCGCCGAATCATGGGTGGCTGCACAGGGGCAGGTGCTATGTGCGAGGCAGGCACTGGGGGACCTGCCTTTTGCATCTTCATCCCAGAGTGCAGGAATGGAGACTTGCTAGGGGAGGTGCGGTTCTCCATTGGCCGGGGCAGGGGAGCGGGGCTGGATACCTGAGGAATGTGATTCTGCATGCTTGGCGGGGGCTGGTAGTTGGATGGAGGGGGCCTCGTCATGGGGGGCACGGGGGCAGAGGGACCATATGGGGGCTGACGTGTGCCATGGGAAGGCCACGGGCCTTCATGGTTGGCCCTCTGATCCGTGTGCAGCATTTCATCTGTTCGGTTCACACCATGATAGGCGGGGCCCTGGGGGGCAGAGCCAGTGCTCTGCCTGTTGGCGTAATTGTAGGTCATGTCATTACGCCCTTGCCACATGGTGCCTTGCTGAGTCACCTCAGCCGATGCCTGTATGGGGCCGCCCATCATTTGCGGTGGCATGTTCTGCTGGGCATTGGAGCCGGGGGGTGCAGAGACACGGTCTCGGCCAAACTGGAATGGAAACTGGTTCTGGGGGCCGCCCGCTGGTCGGCGCTCAGTAGCAGCAGCAGCAGTGGCAGGGTAAGTGTTGCCATACTGGTTGTACACGTCTTGCTGAGGGGAAGGCTGGGCAGCTTGCTGCTGGCTGGCAGGCTGGGGCTGGGCTGGGGGCAGCTGCTGCTGTTGGGGCTGCCCCTGCCCCGTGCTGTACGGCACGCTGTACATCTCCCCTTCGTGCCGCTTGGCAGGAGGGCCGTATGTGCCATCCATCGGCCGCTTGTAATTCTAAGGTGGGGACAAGCAGAGGGGAAGTTAACTTCTGCACTCAGGGACACAAGAGCCACACACAGCTGCTGAGATGGCTACACCAGACACTTGCCAGGCTTGCTTCAGGAGAGGACATGGTCTCCAAGGGAGCAAAGGAATCACCCTTTACAAATGATCTTTGGAAGTGGTTTCTGAAATCAAGAATCATTCTCTATTCCCCTCTGGTTCTCCCTTGCTCTTTGTAGAAAAATGTAGGTAGGTCTAAAAATCAAAGTAAGGCCCGTATCTGGCCCTTTTGGAGAACTCGAGAGACTGGACTAGAATCCAAACAGGGACAATATCAAGGGCTTGGCTCTTCAGCAGAGCTGGTCATGTAGGTGTGAGAACTCCAAAGCACTAAAAGCAAGCCTAAACTTGTGTGTGTGTCAGTTCACCCGACTGCCCTCACCTGCTGCTGCTGCTGATACATTGTGGTCTGCTGGCTGGGGAAGGGGCTGCCGGAAGGGGTGCCTTGAGTGGAGAACTGATTGCCATAGGAATCATGTCTGCAGGAGGGAGAGAATCAGAGGATCAGGATGGGAAATGGCAAAGCCTGAGCCGCAACGACACCAAGACCAGGCTGTGCTCACCGTTGCTGCTGCTGCTGCTGCTGCGGGGGGTAGCGGCTAGGAGAATACATCCCCGAGTCTGGGTTGGAAGGCATGAGATTCGGCTGTGGGGCTCCAGTGCCCATGTTTCCCTCGGGTCCTATTCCAGGCTCCGTCCTAGACACAATTGGAGAAGTGGGTTGAGTCCGCTAGAGCTGTGGGGTGCTGGGGTGGGACAGAAGCGGGGGCCATGCTTACCTCACTCTGTCATAAGGACCTCCGTAGGGATAGTGCTGTCGAGGTCCCATCGCCACATTTCCCAGCCCAGGGCCAGCAGCTCGGGTGTAGGGGTCTCCCATTCCGCCATTGGGGCCCTGCCCTGAGGACATGAAGGGATCGCTCCCTGGAGCTGAGTGCAGAAAGGAAGGCAGCTGAGCAAACGGGTAAGCCAGCAGGCCTACCAACCTACACCTTGCCTGCCCCAAAGACGAGGCCCTCATCGGAGCTTGGGTTTGTTCCTACTGTTTCCCTGCTAAGTTCAAAAAAGATCTAAAGAGGCTCCAACCAGCACAGAGCACATACTTGTTAAGGTATAACAAGGTAAGGCCAGGGAGAGGGAGACCAGAAAGGAGGTAGGGATGAAGAGCGGCAGTTAGGTCTGGAAGTGCGTTATCTCAGGAAATGGCTCGCCAAGAACTCTGCACCACTCTCAAGATATCCCCCCATTTCCCTGGCTCTGTCCTCAAGGGCACGAAGCCAACAGTAATTGGTCACCTTTCCTCATGCTGCCGTAAGGATCCTTATTTGGCTCGTAGGACATGCGCCCCATCATGTCAGAGGTATTCATACTGGGCTGGTACCCAGGGTTTGGAGTCATGGAATTCCGCTTCTGGAATGTGGGGTCACTTCCATCAGGAAAGGCATCCTGGATCCCAACCGAATTGCTCCTGCTCCAGAGTGAGGAAAGCCAATTAAACCCCAAATAAAGCAGTTCCTCCAGTAAGCAGGGCACATGCAAATCGCTGGCCGGGCAGCAGGGCAGGGACCACTCTGGGCTGCACAGGAACTCATGCACCTCTGCTCAGGTCCTTCCAAACCACCTGGCCCTGCTCCTGGCCTTACCTCATGCCTGGCAAGGGGGGGATCTGGCTGTGTGGTGTGGATGCTGGAGTTGGTGGCTTCAGGTCTCCTCCTTCTGCCATGGAGCTGCTGGTTGACTGAGGTGTCTGTGGCCCCTGCATAGACCCAGATCCCGCTGTGGACAGAGATGTGGGGTGAGCCGGCAAGTGTGTAACTCTCAAAGAAATACACAAATGCCCTGGAATCTTTTTGGAAAGGATTGTGATAAGGCTAAGGCTGGGATTCTCTAAAGCCTAAGCCACCCTTCTTAGCAGGGGATCTGTAAGGCAAGGAAAGAAGGGAATTTGAGGGGGTCTATTGCTCCTTGCTACAGTTTCACCTTTGGAGAACAGAAGTAGTGTGGCAATGCCATCACCATGCTGGTGATTCCCTGGAATCTCAGTCAGCTTCCCCAAAGACCCTGTCTAACTTACTAGACCCTGTAATGTTGGAGCCCAAGTTCCCAAGCCGAGCCCCTAGAATCCTAGGTCAGAAGGCTCCATCTTGCCCCAAACCTGCAGTGTGCTTTAGGAACCTAGGAGCTCCTACCCACTAGAATCTAGCACAGTGTCACCACTTAGGTTCCAATGTTCCTCCTCTAAGCTGAGGCGAGCAGAACCACCAGTAATTAATGTTTCCATTAGTTACCATTCCCAGCAGCAGACATCCCAGTGCTTAGGCCTCCCGGCTGATGAGTCATCTCAGGCACTCATTACACCCTCAGAGGTCAATACCAGGGCACATGTGTTTACACCCACCTTCTAGGAGCCCTGGCCCTCTTCCCTCTCCTTCCCAGGCTTGCCCAGGACGCAGCCTCCTCTCAGAAAGGAGGGTGGGCAGAGGCCCTCCCATCAGAGTTCCATTCATCACCCCTCCCTACCCCATCCTTCCCATTCATTAGCATCTCAGCTCCCTGGGGAATTCAGGGTTCTCCTCTGAGCTGCATTCTAAGGCACTGACATCAGTGGGCCAAAGCTCCCAGATGGCCCTGCCTCACTGCTATTTGTCAGATTTCCCCACTCTGGTGTCCCTCCTACTCACTAGTTTACAAACATTTGGCAAGATGCCAGGTGCACAATGAAAATTAAAACTTCAGGGCTGCTACAGACTACCTCTCAAGGGAGTTGCCACTGCCCGCTCTGTAGTCTGCCGTGTCAAGCCCTGTGGCAGGACAGGGCAGAGCACACGTCCCTGGTGCCAGGCACTGCTGGATAATGAGCCTGGACCCTTGAATGCTCCTTGTGAAGGGCGGGCTTTGGTGGGGCCGCTCACCCGAATACTTACCAGGAGAGGGAGGCTGGATCTTGGGCTGGGACTTCTTGGAATCAGCAGCTGCAAAGATGTCTGGGGGAGGATCTTCCCCCCGTTCAATCTTGCACTCAAAGGCATAGAGACACTGGATGTACTGCTTTTTCAAGGAGCTGGCAGCACTGCTTGAGGTGCCCACATTGAGGTTGGTCGCAAGTTCCCGCCATTTTTTGTTCTTGTTGACCTGTACAACCAACCAGAAGAGTTGGGCCAAGTCTTCCACCTGATCTTTCTGCCCACAAGCCTCAAACCCCACCAGGCTTCTAGGTTCTCATCTCTTAGGGTATCGTGGTTCTCAGTGAACCACCAAAGTTAACCCCATTTGGTGTGTTAAGTCCACAACAAAGGTTAAATCCATGGCTAGCGTCCCTCTACCCGCAGCAGGCTCTATCCACAGATCACTGCAGCTAGCTGATGGTGCTTATTCACATGAGAGCAAATTTCACATCACTGTTCATGGAGAGAACAGAATTTAGAAGGCATGATGCATTACACAAGTATATTACTGAAACATGGTGTGCAAATCACCATCAGATCCAAACCCCTTGAAAGGCAATAATAAAAATCAATTTTCCAAAACGGAGATGTGGTAACAGCAGCCACCACTGTGCCTGACTTACTTTTGTCAAACTGGAGGTTTCCATGTCCCCCCCCACCCCCAGTGTGGGGCTCTTGGCAAATTTTACATTCTTGTGCCACTGCTGCCCTCCTTCTGGGTGACATGGAACTAACTACAAGCCCTTCCCTCACTAGTCACTATCCTGATCGTTCAAAAGATGCTTCGGGCCCTGGAACTTCTTTGTGCCTTCCCAGCAGCCAGCCTATAGTCCTCCCTCCTTTCCTAAGCTTCAGGACACACTGATCAAGACCATGCCCCAATCCCTGCAGTTAGACAGTCTTTCTGCTCTAGCCAAACAGGTCCCCTTCTTCACGTATCCTTACGCTTCTTCATCCACCTCAAAGGCTGGTAACACCAGCTTTCCAGTCCCAACACATAAAGGAAGTTCAATATGTTGTCATATCTACTGATCTGGTACCTGTGATACCAGACAGAAGAGTGATAAGGAAGCAAAGAGAGGGACAACCTAGACGGCGGGGAGGTGACCTGGAACACTCCCCAAGAGCAGGAAACATCCGAGATGAATCCTGAAGGTTGGAGATGGTGTTGGTTGTATGTATTCCAGAGTCTCTCCTATTGCGGTGCCACGTAGGCCAGTCACCTGGAACCGCCCCTTCCTCTACCTGACACCCTCCTAATCCTTCGCAGCAGCTCAGGACTTATTTTCTGCCTTCTTGGAAGCATTACAGACTAACTTATGACAGGACTGTTCCTCCTCCGAGCTCCGTCTTTAGCGTTCAATTACACCGTAGCACCCAAAAGGCTGGCACCCTCTTGCAAACTGGAAGGCTGGCGCAGGCTTCAGGACTCCCTCTGTACCTCAACCTAAATTTAGTGAATCCAGAAGCCTATCCAATCAGAAGTGTACCACATCGAAACCAACAACCCCACTGCCCGCCCCCATCCCCACAGGCAGGAGAAGCCTGGCTAGGAGAACTCATCGCCAGAGAGAACGGCGGGAACGAGCCCAGGGTCACCTCAGGAGCCTGCTGTGGCGCCGCTTCCCACGCCAGTTATGTGGCAGTGTGCACGTGTCTTGTTTTGTTTTGTTTTCCTTTGTGGGGGAGGGGAATAAAGCCTGAAGGGAGAAGGAATTCATAACTGACTGTTGGCTGGCTTCATTCCAATCACTTTCTTTTCTGCTGGTGACAGCTGTTTTCCTCTTCTGATTTAGAAGGTTTGGAATACATCTCTCCCTGCCACGCCTCCCCCGGAGCTAAGCCACAAACTCAGATCCACCAGCAGGCTCCTGATCTAATGACTACGTAACACACATTGGAGGAAAGTTTGCAAGGCTCAGCATTGCCTCAACTCTGTGCCTCCTGGGCTGAGTATAAAGCAAAACTATAAGGTATCAGAGCAGAGGCAGGGCTCAGGACGGAGTTCAGTCCATAGGTTTTCAGCAGATTAATCCATTCACTTAAATATATCATACGGAGTAACTAAACAATTTCCCTACCTACTTTGTCCTTCATAAGCTATATCTATTAAATAGCTCCTGAAATCCCATCTTCACTGGGAAGTTTCCAGGAATGAAAGGGTCAACCACTACTATGGCTACTTCTGTACCATCTCACAAACCAATTTCCGTGGTAGATATCTTGCTGTAAGCTTTGTATTGTACTTTCAGCTTTCGACAATCTAGCAGGATACACACTATCCCACTTCATAAATAAGAAAAGTTAGGACTCAGAGTGGCCATACACCTTGATTAAGGTGACATATGTTGTTAAGTGGCTAAGGAAGATTTCAAAAGCAGACCCATCTCTCCAAGCCATAGCCTTGCTTGCGATGCCAGACAGCCTCCCATGGATTCGGAATGTCCACATTCTCCCTATCTTTGCACCCCAGTGAGACCCGAGACTCACATGGTAAACTCAATGCTAATACTTCATACTACCCAGGGAGGTCTCAGCCTCCTGCCTTTGTCTTATTTTCCAGAAGCCCCATGCTTCCAGTCTGTCAGTATGTGCCTCAGAGAGCAGGAGACGGTGAGGTCCCTGTGGGATGCTTTGTGCCAGGTGAAGCCACTGAGTACCGAGAGAGAGGCTTGTTGAAACCACAGGGGAAGCCAAGTGCTAGGCACTCACCTGAGTCAATCCACCAATCTCCTTCACAGACACATAGAGGCGATAGAGGTCCAGAGGTTTCCTACCCACAGCAGGCAGATTTGTCATGCCCATGGCCTTCTCCTCCGTGAAGGCCAGATAACGGTCCACCCACATCTTCCTCTCAGGCTCACCACCCAGCTCATACAACTTGGTGATCTTCTCATTGGTTGTAGTAGAAGAACTGGATTTCTGGAAGGGGCAGGTCAAGATTCATAGGAATCGGTCAGATTCAAAGCCTATGCTAAGGGTCTCAGAAGTCCCTTGATTAGGGTCGTGGTAAAGCTTCTTATTCTGGGGTACCTTGCTTTTTGTAAGGTCAAAAGACCAAATGGGAGCTAGAAATTCTTCCTGTAAAGGAAGGAAGCTGACACTGACTATATATGATGCATTGGGTGCGGTGCTAGATGCCTTTACACATTAGGTATTATAAATCATTCTCCTTAGAAGATAAGGAAGCAGGCACATGGAGGCCATTCCTAAAATCCCAGCTTTTAAGCAGCAGAGCTAAGTGTCAAACCCTTATCCACCTCTCCTCAATATCACTACCACTCCCCTGCTATCACCCAGGAGCCTAGGCATGCTTTTATAGACTATCAGAGAACTCAAGAAACTCAAAACATGATCTTGAGGCAATGGGATGAACTAACACGAAAAGCAACTTCCTCCTCTCAAGAAAGGAAGGGTCTCCTACCTGCCTGAAAGGCTTTGGATGTTAATTATCCTGCCCAAGACAGGAAGATGGCTAAAAGGGTCTGAGAGCCAGAGGTGAAGGTCCACCAGAGGTGGCAGTTATGTTTTTACTTTCCCCTACTTTGTAAGATGGGGAAAATGGGGTACAACAAAGGGCAGAAATGTTTCAAATGACTAACACTCAGCAGGTCCCCAGACTGCCACACAACCCAATAGACGGCACACTCAGGACCATCCTACAGGGAGGCCGAGCAAGGGCCCAAACCCCACCTGCCTCATCTCCTTCCTTATAGAACACAGGGCACCAACCATTCCTGCTGCTCTGAGTAAGGTCCAGGAAAAGAAGAGGAACTAGTTGCCCATGGCACACACCACCTATCAATGCACAAGGACAGGGTACACAGTTTCACAGAGGGCAGTGCAGAGAACTCTACACTGCCGGCCCGGCATTTCCTCTGTAACAGACAGCTGTGAGAACACTGTGTTATTTACATCAGGACCCCTTAGGCTAAAACTGAAATCTAATTCAATGAGCTATTAGCCTGGGAACCTTCATGATTAGAAGAGGCAAGTCTAGTCACCCTCTTTTCTTTTTCCTTCCTATCATTGGAGAGGATGGGACAGAAAGTTGAGAGGAGTCAAGATATAAATCATTACCTTGGATTTGGATTCTGTCTTGGGTGTCCCATCTGCCTTGTTGTTCATTTTGGTGGCTGGAGTTAACTTGACGTCCCCAAGGCCCATCATCTCTGGGCTGGCTGCCATCCCTATATAAGAAACAAAAAACCTCTCAAGTCCAACAAGTTTGTGACAGGAAGATCATTCTAGAGGAAATTCTGAGAGTGAGCAAGAACTTGGACTTACCTGCTGAATTGTTGGCCATGGTTCCACCCATGGGATACGGGGGTCCCTGAGGGTTGATCATGCCAGCCATACTATTAATTCCTTGTCCGTAGGGAGGTCCAGTTCCCATCATGCCTCCCTGATTCATATTGGGGTAGCCTGGTGGCCTGAGGAAGAAGACAGAAAGTGTGAGAGAGACAGGCACGGAGCTTTCACACTTGGACCTGAGCTAAACAGAGTTGGTGAGCCAAGATAATCTTATGAGGCTTCTACAAGGAAAAAGTTTATGGGCTTCCCAAACCAAACCATGTACCACCTGACCTAGATATTCCCCCTCTTCTACCTCCCACAAAAAGTTCTTAGAGGGTTTAGGCACCAAACAGGACATCATAAAGCTCAATTTTAAAGGATACAGTCCTTGAAGAAGGAAGCCCTAAAGTGTGTCTAAGTACTGCCTCCCTCTGAGGCACTTCCAGTGTCAAAATGTGTTTCTATACAAGGACCCTCTCTATGGCAAAAGGCCTAAATTAAATGTTCAAATTTACCATTCCTTGTTATGTCAAATCCTAACCAAACTGGACCCTTCACAGCATGGCTAGCACCTGGAGGTGCTTCCTTGATGGATCTACTGCAAACCCTATGGTTCCATCGTTCTTCGAAGTACTACCAAACTCACCTCTTTACCGTCAATCACCCTAGTCTACCTTAGTTCATCAAGATTCTCATAAAACAAGTCACTTTAAGAACTGGAGCTACCAACAACGGGGTGCATGGATAGAGCCTTCAAAAACTAGTAGAATCATATTCGCTGAAGTGAATAGACACCAAATTGAGTGGCCAAGGAAGAACGGATGATGAATCTTCAAGTCATTAAACCAAATCACATGAGCTCTCTGCACTTCAGTACCAGACTCAAACACAAAGAACCATAGAGAACAGCAGAGAAATGGCAAACCACAACCCTCCCATCCTCTATTTCTCACACTACAGATCCAAGTCATGTGTATCATTAAAAATCCTTTCGGAAACCAAAAACTAGATTGATACAAGAAATGAAGAAACTAAGAAGACTTATTTTACTAATCAAAACAATCTGTTTACATATAATATCTGGTCATGTGAAACTTAATACCAATTGAAGATGCTTAAGAGTTAGCACTTTTTGGGGTGCCTGGGTGGCTCAGTTGGTTAAGCCTCTGACTTTGGCTCAGGTCAGATCTCACGCTCGTGGGCTCGAGCCCCGCATCAGGCTCTGTGTTGACAACTAGCTCAAAGCCTGGAGCCTGCTTCCAGTTCTGTGTCTCCTTCTCTCTCTCTGCCCCTCCCCTCTCATGCTCTGCCTCTCTCTGTATCAAAAAAATAAATAAAACATTAAAAAAATTTATAAAAAAAAAAAAGAATTAGCACTTTTGGGGGTGCCTGGGTGGCTCAGTCGATTAAGCGTC
>PJEM01012651.1:0-45698 GCA_004023845.1 Helogale parvula | reverse complement strand
TTCCTACAAATGGCCATATTTCATTCTTTCTCATTGCCATGTAATACTCCATTGTATATATACACCACATGTCCTTGATCCAATTATCAAGTGATGGACATTTATGCTCTTTCCGTGATTTGTCTATTGTAGAAAGTGCCGCTATGAACATAGGGGTACATGTGCTCCTATGCATCAGCACTTTTGTATCCTTTGAACAAATCCCTAGCAGTGCTATTGCTGGGTCATAAGGGAGTTCTATGGATAGTCTTTTGAGGAACCTCCACACTGTTTTCCAGAGCGGCTGCACCAGTTTACATTGCCACCAACAGTGTAGGAGGGTGCCTGTCTCTCCACACCCTCGCCAGCATCTGTAGTCTCTTGACTTGTTCATTTTAGCCACTCTGGCGTGAGGTGGTATCTCAGTGTGGTTTTGATTTGTGTTTCCCTGATGATGAGTGATGTTGAGCATCGTTTCATGTGCCTGTAGGCCATCTGGATGTTCTTTTTGGAGAAGTGTCTGTTTATGTCTTCTGCCCATTTCTTCACTGGGTTATTTGTTTCTTGGGTATGGAGTTTGGTGAGTTCCTGTAGATCTTGGATACTAGCCCTTTATCTGATATGTCATTTGCAACTATCTTTTTCCCATTCTGTCAGTTGCCTATTAGTTTTCTTGATTGTTTCCTTTGCAGTGCAGAAGCTTTTTATCTTGATGAGGTCCCAAGAGTTCAGTTTTGTTTTCATTCCCTTGCCTTTGGGGATGTGTCGAGTAGGAAATTGCTACGGTGGAGGTCTAGGAGGTTTTTTCCTACTTTCTCCTCGAGGGTTTTGATGGTTTTCTGTCTCACATTCAGGTCCTTCAGCCATTTTGAGTTAATTTTTATGTAAGAAAGTGGTCTAGTTTCATTCCTCTGCATGTTTCTATCTAGTTCTCCCAGCACCACCTGCTAAAGAGGCAGTCTTTTTTCCATCGGATACTCTTTCCTGCTTTGTCAAAAATTAATTGGCCGTACATTTGTGGACCAAGTTCTGGGTTCTCTATTCTATTCCATTGGTCTATGTGTCTGTTTTTGTGCCAATACCATACTGTCTTGATGATGACAGCTTTGTAGTAGAGGCTGGGATTGTGATGCCTCCTGTTTTGGTTTTCTTCTTCAATATAATGAGGGTGTCATGCTAAGCGAAATAAGTCAGGCAGAGAAGGACAGAAACCATATATTCGCACTCATAGGTCTAACAGGAAAACAGGAGGAACCTAATGGAGGACCAGGGGAGGGGAAGAGGGAAAGACAGTTGGAGAGAGAGAGGGACACAAAACTTGAGAGACTATTGAATGCTGAAAATGAACTGAGGGTTGAAGGGGAAAGGGGAGGGGGGAAAAAAGTGGTGGTGATGGTGGAGGGCACTTATGGGAAAGAGCACGGGGTGTTTTATGGAAACCAATTTGACAATAAACTATTAAAAAAAAACCACCGAAGTCTTAATGGATCCCACTCTGAGAGCCCTGGTTCTGGGGAGGTGCTGCTCTGCCCTGCCTCTGCCTGGCTGGCACAGGCAGGGTTTTTTTCCCTAATGGCTATATACCTTCTTCTCAGAGCACACAGGGGAGGGGATTGTTTTAGCCGACTGAGGACTGTGCTTCTGAGCTAGTTACCAAGCCCAGAGTGGACTCCCCTCCTCCCCATGTGTGTGAATAGGGCAGCTGTCCACAGTCCGGTTAAAGCCCTGTGGGTAAAAATTGGATCTTTCTTGATTTTTCTGATCCACGGTTCATAATTTTTCTCCTGTCCAAATACAACCTTACACTTCTACAGCCTCTCTTTCTCTTTTGTCTCTTCACAGAAGGGGATCCTTGACCTCCATGTCTACATCATACACCTATGGCTCACCAAGTTGTCCCCATGTGCCACTTGATACGTCTCTGTCACTCTGCAACCTTGACTCTTGGAATTCCAAGTCCTCTGGCCTCAACACTATGCTTGAGAGACAAGGGAATTTCAGGTCCCCTACTTCTCCATCATGTTGACCACTCTTCTCATCAGTGTTTTACAGTTTTCAGAGTAAAGGTCTTTCACCTCTTTGGTTAAGTTTATTCCTAGATATTTTATTATTTTTGGTGTAATTATAAATGGGATTGCCTCCTTAATATTTTCTCTCCTTCTTCATCGTTAATGTGTAAAAGTCTAACAAAGTCTTATACATTGATTTTTGTATCCTGTGACTTTAGTGAATTCATTTATCAGTTCTAGTAGTATTTTGATGGAACCTTTCAAGTTTTCTACCTATAGTATCATGTCATCTGCAAATAGTGAATTTTACTTCTTCCTCACCAATTTGGATGCCATTCCTTCTTTCCTTCCTTCCTTCCTTCCTTCCTCCCTCCCTCCCTCCTTCTCTCTCTCTATCTCTCTTTCTTTTCTTTTCTTTCTTTCTTTCTTTCTTTCTTTCTTTCTTTCTTTCTTTCTTTCCTTCTTTCTTTCTTTTTCTTTCTTTCATCAGATAAAAAGAGAGAGAGAGGAGAGAGATAGTAAGCAAGGGAAGGGCAGAGAGAGAGAGAGAGAGAGAGAGAGAGAGAAAATTCCAAGCAGGCTCCACATTGTCATCACAGAGCTTGACACTGGGCTCAATCTCACGAACTATGAGTCATGACCTACGCTGAAGTCAAGAGCTGAATGCTTAATCAACTGAGCCACCCAGGCAATTTTCTTTCTCTTTTACATTTTAATGCGACTTTATAAATTCTTTTAAATACATTTCCAACAAATGGAAAGATAAGTCATATTGGAAAATGTGAATATTTCCAGAAATATGGAAGCTTTCAATTTCTTTTCAAACTTTATTTCCTTTTAATATTCATTCATCTGGAGCCCAAGTTTTCCACGTATTTTGCCAGATATTAACTATGAACTACAAGTTTGGCAATTACTACTTCTGCTTCACAAGACCTCTTGAACCCTTTAAGATTGATGATAGTGATTGCAAATGAACCAGCCATAGAAGTTACTCTGCATCTTACTCCAGAGCTACTGGGAAAATACACTTGCCTTTCTCATGATGAGGGTTATTGCCACCCCCAAATTGTTTTTTCCACAACAATAGTAAATGAGTTTGGGAGATCCCAAGATGCAGGATCTATATCTTTGAAAGCCAAACCTCAATAGTAGACACAAAAGTAGAAAAAAAATGTAGAGGAGACATGGCTGGCATTGGCTTGTTTTCCTTTCAAATTACAGCCCATTCAAGACAGCTTCATCAGCCTGTTTGTTGACAGCATCCAAATAAAATGGATTTTTTAAGCCTCATATTTATGAAGTGCTTTTCTCAGTTTCTCACCTCTTGATCCATACCTATCAGACTCCTAGTTCTTCATTACAAAAAAATTCTGAATAGTTCTTGGCTTATAGTGAGTACTCAATAAATGTTGATGCAACAATTATTGTCGTTATCCAGAATCAGAAAACATATATATTTAAATCTTAACTTATAAATGATTTCTAGAGAAAATCGAGTATAGGTTGACTTCATTCAAATTGTTCTGGGTAGGACATGTGTTTATTTCTTTATTTTTATTTTTTATTTAAATACATTTTAGTTAACATATAGTACAGTATTGGTCTAATAAATGGAATTTAGTGATTCATCACTTACATATAACACCCAGTGCTCATTGAAACAAGTACCCTCTTTAATGTCTAAGGCCCACTTAGCCCATTTCCCCACACACCACCCCTCCAGCAACCATTGGTTTGTTCTCTATGTTTAAGAGTCTCTGGTGATTCACCACTGTTAGTTTGCCTCTCTCTCTGTTTTTATCTTATTTTATTTTCCCTACCGTTCCCTTATGTTCCTCTATTTTTTCCTTTAAATTCCACATATGAGTCAAATCATATGATGTTTGTTTTTCTCTGACTTATTTCACTTAGCATAATACACTCTAATTCCATTCACATTGTTGCAAATGGAAAGATTCCATTTTTTTATCACTGAGTAATATTCCATTGAGTATATATACTCCCACTTCTTAATGCATTCAACAGCCAATGGACACTGGAGCTTTCTCCATAATTTGGATATTGTTGAGAAAGGTGCTATAAATATTGGGATGCATGTGACCCTTTGATTCAGCACTTTTGTATTCTTTGAATAAATAGAGGGTATTACAGTTGCCAGGTAATAGGGTATTTCTATTTTTAACTTTTGGATGGACTTCATACTGTTTTCCTAGTGGCTGCACCAGTTTGCATTCCCACTAACAGTGCAAAAGAGTTTCCCATTCTCTGCATCCTCACCAACATCTGTTGTTTTCTGAATTGTTAATTTTAGCCATCTGACAGGTGTGAAGTGGCATCTCATTGTGGTTTTGATGTGTAGTTCCCTGATAATGAGTGATGTTGAGTATCTTTTCATGTATCTGTTAGCTATCTGGATGTCTTTGAAAAAGTATCTATTTGTGACTTCTGCCCATTTTTTCATTGAATTATTCGTTTTTGGGGTCTTGAGTTTGGTAGGTTCTTTATAGATTTTGGATACTAACCCTTTATCTGATGTGTCATTTGCAAATATCTTCTGCCATTCCATCAGCTGCCATTTAGTTTTGTTGATTGTTTACTTTACAGTACATATACTTCTTATCTTGATTAGGTCTCAGTAGTTCATTTTTGCTTTTGTTTCTCTGGCTTCAGGAGATATGTCTAAGAAGCTGCAGCAGAGGTCAGAGAGGTTGTTGCCTGCTTTCTCCTCTAGGATTTTGATGGCTTCCTGTCTTACATTTAGATCTTTCATTCATTTTGAGTTTATTTTTGTGTAGCAGGTAAGAAAGTCGTCAAGGATCATTCCTCTACATGTTGTTGTCCAGTTTTCCTAACATCATTTGTCGTCTTTTTTCATTGTATATTCTTTATGCTTTGTTGAAGATTTCGTGGTCATAAATTTGTGGCTCTCACTTCTGGGTTTTCTATTCTATTTAACTGCTATATATGTCTTTTTGTGCCAGTCCATGCTGTCTTGATTACAGCTTTTTAACATAGCTTGATGTCTGGAATTGTGATGCCTCCAACTTTGGTTTTCTTTTTCAACATTAACTTTGACTATTTAGGGTCTTTTTGATTCCAAACAAATTTTAGAATTGTTTGTTTTAGCTCTGTGAAAATGCTGGTGGTAGTTTTTTAAATAAATTTATTTATTTATTTTGAGAGAGAGAGAATGAGCAGGGAAGGGAAGAGAAAGAGGGAAAGACAGAATCTCAACTAGACTCTGTAGTGTCAGCACAGAGCCGAACGAATAGCTGGAACCAACGAACTGAACAGATCAAGAGTTGGACACTTAATACACTGAGACACCCAGATGTCCCCTGGTGGTATTTTGATGGTGACTGCATTGAATGTGTAGACTGGTTTGAGACTATGGATGTTTTAACAATATTTGTTCTTCCAGTCAAAGAGCATGGAATATTTCTTCATTTCTGTGTGTCTTTTTCAATTCTTTTCATAAGCATTCTATAGTTTTCACATACACATCTTTTACCTCATTGATTAGGTTTATTCTTAAGTATCTTATGAATTTTTGTGCAGTTGTAAATGAGATCAATTCTTTTATTTCTCTTTCTGTTCCTTTGTTATTGGAATCTAGAAATGCAATAGATTTCTGTACGTTGATGTTATATCCTGCAACTTTGCTGAAGTCATGTATCAGTTCTAGCAATTTTTGGTGGAATATTTAGGGTTTTCCATGTAGTATATCATGTCATCTGTGAAGAATTGAAATTTAACTTCCTTTTTGCCAGCTTTTATGCTTTTTTCTTCTTGTTATCTGATTGCTGAGGCTAGGAATTCCAACACGATGTTGAATAATAGTGGTGAGAGTGGACATCTTTGATTTGCTCCTGACCTTAGGTGGAATGTTCTCAGTTTTTCCCTATTGAAGATGATATTATCTATGTGTCTTTCATATGTGGCCTTTGTGATATTGAGGTATGTTCCCCCTATCCTTACTTTCTTGAGGGTTTTTATCAAAAAAATAATACTGTAATTTGTCAAAAGCTTTTTCTGCATCTATTGAGAGGATCCTATGGTTGTTATCTTTGATTTTACTGAGTTGGTGTATCACACTGATTTATTTGCAAGAGTTGTACCAACCATGCACCCCAGGGATAAATCCCAATGATCATGGTAAATAATTCTTTAAATGTATTGTGGATCCTTTTTTTTTAAGGGGAGTATTTTTTATTTATTTATTTTTTTATAATAGTTTATTGTCAAATTTGTTTCCATATAACACCCAGTGCTTCTCCCCACAAGTGCCCCCCACCATGACCATTACCCCCTCCCTTTCTCCTCCTCCCCCTCCCCCTTCAGTCCATGGTTCGTCTTCAGTATTCAGTGTACCTCACTCTTCCCCGCTCTCTTTCCCCCTTCCTCTCCCCATGGTCCCCTGCCAGGTCCCTCCTGTTAGACCTATGAATGCAAACATATGGTATCTATCCTTCTCTGCCTGACTTATTTCGCTTAGCATGACACCCTCAATGTCCACTTTCCTACAAATGGCCATATATCATTCTTCCTCATTGCCATATAGTACTCCATTGTATATATATACCACATCTTCTTGATCCATTCATCAGTTGATGGACATTTAGGCTCTTTCCATGATTTGGCTATTGTAGAAAGTGCCGCTATTAACATTGGGATACATGTGTTCCTATGCATCAGCACTTCTTTATCCCTTGGGTAAATCCCTAGCAGTGCTATTGCTGGGTCATAGGGGAGTTCTATCGATAGTTTTTTGAGGAGTCTCCACACTGTTTTCCAGAGCGGCTACACCAGTTTACATTGCCATCAACAGTGTAGGAGGGCGCCCGTCTCTCCACACCCTCGCCAGAATCTATAGTTTTTTGATTTGTTCATTTTAGCGACTCTGACCGGTGTGAGGTGGTATCTCAGTGTGGTTTTGATTTGAATTTCCCTGATGGTGAGTGACACTGAGCATTGTTTCATGTGCCTGTTGGCCATCCGGATGTCCTCTTTGGAGAAGTGTCTATTCAGGTCTTCTGCCCATTTCTTCACTGGATCATTCATTTTTCGTGTATGTAGTTTAGTGAGCTCCTTGTATATTTTAGATACTAGTCCTTTATCTGATATGCCAATTGCCACTATCTTTTCCCATTCTGTTGGTTGCCTATTAGTTTTTTTGACTGTTTCCTTTGCCTTGTAGAAGCTTTTTATCTTGATGAGGTCCCAGTAGTTCATTTTTGTTCTTGATTTCCTTGTCTCTGGGGATGTGTCGAGGAAGAAATTGCTGTGATTGAGGTCTAGGAGGCTAGTTCCTGCCTTTTCCTCAAGGGTTTTTATGGTTTCTTGTCTCACATTCAGATCCTTTATCCATTTTGAGTTTATTTTTGTGAATGGTGTCAGAAAGTGGTCTAATTTCATTTTTCTACATGTTGCTGTCCAGTTCTCCCTACACCACCTGTTGAAAGGCTGTCTTTTTTCCATTGGACACTCTTTCCTGCTTTGTCAAAGATTAATTGACCATATACTTGTGGGTCCACTTCTGGGTTCTCTATGCTATTCCATTGGTCCATGTGTCTGTTTTTGTGCCAATACCATACTGTCTTGATGATGACAGATTTGTAGTTGAGACTAAAGTCTGGGATTGTGATGCCTCCCGTTTTGGTTTTCTTCTTCAATATTACTTTGGCTATTCAGGGTCTTTTGTGGTTCCATATGAATTTTAAGATAGTCTGTTCTAGCTTTGAGAAGAATGCTGGTGCAACTTTGATGGGGATTGTATTGAATGTGTAGATTGGTTTGGGTTTAATGACATTTTCACAATGTTTATTCTTCCAATCCATGAGCATGGAATGTTTTTCCATTTTTTGGTGTCTTCAATTTCTTTCATAAGTCTTCTATAGTTTTCAGCACACAGGTCTTTTACATCTTTGGTTAGGTTTATTCCTAGGTATTTTATGGTTTTTCGTGCAATTGAGAATGGGATCAGTTTCTTGCTTTCTCTTTCTGTTGCTTCATTTTTAGTATATAAGAATGCAACTGATTTCTGTACGTTGACTTTATACCCTGCAACATTACTGAATTCATTGATCAGTTCTAGAAGGCTTCTGGTGGAGTCAATCGGGTTTTC
Organism: Helogale parvula; assembly: GCA_004023845.1. Taxonomy (NCBI): domain Eukaryota; kingdom Metazoa; phylum Chordata; class Mammalia; order Carnivora; family Herpestidae; genus Helogale; species Helogale parvula. Next base: position 37,583 of record PJEM01012651.1, on the reverse strand, counting down.
CATGTAGAGTATCATGTAGTCTGAGAAAAGGGAAAGTTTGACTTCTTCTTTGCCGATTCTGATGCCTTTTATTTCCTTTGGTTGTTTGATTGCTGATGCGAGAACTTCCAACACTATGTTAAACAACAATGGTGAGAGTGGACATCCCTGTTGCGTCCCTGATTTCAGGGGGAAAGCTCTCAGTTTTTCTCCATTGAGGATAACATTGGCTGTGGGCTTTTCGTAAATGGCTTTTGTGATGTTTAAGTAAGTTCCTAGCTAGAGGTTTATCAATTTTGTTTATTTTTTCAAAAAACCAACTCTTGGTTTCATTGATCTGTTCAATTGTTTTTGTGGACTCTATCTTGTTTATCTTTGCTGTGTCTCAGAGAGGTTGAATTGCTGTATTCTCATTTTCATTCGTCTCCATACATTTTTTAATTTCCTCTCTAATTGCCTGATTGACTCAGTCATCCTTTAGTAGGGTAGTTTTTAACCTCCACATTTTTGGAGGTTTTCCAGACTTCTTCCTGTGGTTGATTTCGAGTTTCGTAGCATTGTGGTCTGAAAGTGGGTATGGTATGATCTCAATTCTTTTGTATTTATGGAGGGCTGTTTTATGGCCCAGTATGTGATCAGTCTTGGAGAATGTGCCATGTGCACTCGAGAAGAAAGTGAATTGCCTAGCGTCAGGATGCAGAGTTCTAAATATATCTATCAATTCCATCTGCTCCAGTGTGCCATTCAGGTCTATTGTTTCTTTGGTGGTTTTTTGTCTAGCTGACCTATCCATTGTTGTAAGTGGGGTATTAAAGTCCCCTGCAATTAGTACATTCTTATCCATAAGATTGCGTTTGTTTGTGATTAATTGTTTTATGTATCTAGGAGCTCCCAAATTCGGCGCATAAATTGTTAGCTCTTCTTCATGTAGAGTCCCTGTAATTATTATATAGTGTCCTTCTTCATCTTTTGTGACTGCCTTTATTTTAAAGTCCAGTTTGTCCTATATAAGTATGGCTACTCCAGCTTTCTTTTAGCTTCCAGTCGCATGGTAGATATTTCTCCATCCCCTTACTTTCAGTCTGAAGGGGTCTTCAAATCTAAGGTGAGTCTCTTGTGGGCAGCAAATAGATGGGTTTTGGTTTTTGATCCATTCTGCTACCCTGTGTCGTTTGACTGAAGCATTCAGTCCATTGACATTCAGTGTTATTATTGAAAAATATGGGTTTAGATTCATTGTGTTCCCTGTAGAGCACAATGTAGAGTGCATGTTTGTAGTGATGTCTATGATACATTTATTCCTTCCTACATTTCCCTCACAGAGTCCCTCTTAAGATTTCTTGTAGGGCTGGTTTGGTGGTGATGAATTCTCTCAACTTTTGTTTATTTGGGAAAACCTTTATCTCTCCTTCTATTTTGAATGACAGTCTTCCTGGATAAAGGATTCTTGGCTGCATGTTTTTCCTGTTCATCACATTGAAGATTTCTTGCCATTCCTTCCTGGCCTGCCAAGTTTCATTAGATAGGTCTGTAACCACTCTGATAGGTTTCCCTTTGTATGTTAAGGCCCTTTTCTCCCTAGCTGCTTTCAAAAGTCTCTCTGTGTCTTTATATTTTGCCAGTTTCACTATGATATGTCGTGCTGAAGGTCGGTTTATGTTACATCTTAGGGGAATTCGGTATGTCTCCTGAATTTCAATGTCTTTCTCTTTCCCCAGATTGGGGAAATTTTCGTGTATAATTTGGTCTAGCACGCCTTCAAGCACTTTGTCTTTGTCTTCCTCTTCAGGAACTCCTATGATATGGACATTGTTCTGCTTGATTGTATCACTCAGGTCTCTGTTTCTCCTTTTGTGCTCCTGAATCATTTTCTCTCTCTTTTTCTCGGCCTCCTCTTTTGCTGTAACTGTGTCTTCTAATTCACTTATTCTCTTCTCTGCTTTCAATCCGTGCTTTGGCAGCCTCCAACTTATTATTCATCTCATTTAGACCCTTTTCTAACTTGTCAGAGCTATTTTGAAGGTTCCTAGTCTTTGTATCAATCTCTTCTCTGATAGCTTCCATGTTTTTTTCAAGCCCAGTAATTAATTTTATGACAAACGTTCTAAATTCTTGTTGAGTTATGTTGCTTATATCTGTTTTGAACAGTTCTGTAGCTGTGATTTCTTCCTGGAGTTTCTTTGGAGAAGAGTTCTTTCGTTTCGTCATTTTGGCTAGCTTTCTGTCTCTTGTCAGTTTTAAAAGCTCGTTCTGCACTGTGCGATTATTAGTATTCCTCTATAGAAGGAGGCTCTTGGAGTGTCTAGGGTCTGTCGTTTCAGGAGATTTTTTTTTAAATGGTGTCTCTCGGTTTCTCTTGTCGTGCCTGTGATTAATTTATTTCCTTACTCAGGGATATTTGGGGTTTTCCACTATGTGTGCTTTGGCTTGTTTCTTGAGGTAGCCCTGAGAAGGACAACAGACACACACACACCCAGAGAATACAAGCACACAAATGTACTGATAAAGAAGCAAACCTAAGGGGGAAAGAAAAAAAGGAACAGGAAAGAAAAGAGAGGAGAAAAAAAAAAAGCAAAAAAAAGGAAGAGGAAAAAACAAAAGGGGAAAGAAAAAAAGCAGTCAGGGATTGGGGGGGACAAAGACAGTCAGAGCTAAAGGACAGTCTGAGAGCTTAAAACCTGCAGTGGGGGTTGGGGGAGATAAGGATGGATTAAAGGAAAACTATCTGGATGTTAAGAGTTGATCTAAGCACAGCAGTGCCTAATTGTTGGTCTTTCCCAGATTCCAGGGGGAAAGGGAGAAAAGATGGAAATAGGAAGATAGTAAAGAGAAGACAGGGGACAATTAAAATTTAAAAATATTGGGAAAAAAACAATTAAGTGTAATAAGCAAAAGCACCGCAGCTCTCCAGCGCAGATGGGCGTGGCTTGGTGCAGGTGGGTCGGGTCCCAAGGGCTGCTCTCTGAGGCCCCGCCTTGGTGGATGCGAGAAGAATAGCGACCAGGCGCCCCAAGTCCCCCTCAAACCATGCATTCTAGCGACTCTCTGGAGTCCAACTTTCTTGTGCCTCGGGCAGATCTAATTGTTTCTCTTTTCTAAGTTCTGCCTGGTTTCTAAGTCCTTGCCTGCACATTCAATATTGCCACCACAGTTAAAATCTCCTACAGGTGGGCGACTTTCTGTTCGGGATCGAATAGGGGGGTTGTGAAGTCAGAGTTCTCCTCTGGCTCCACCTGAAGTCAGTGAGCTGCCTGGTCCAACTGAACACCTCCGCTGAAGGGGCAGATATCTCCCTCAGCGCTCAGTGGCTCTCAGTCCCGGGCTGAATCTCTCCTCTGCAGGGATTGCGCTGTGAGTGATTCAGTCTCTACTTCTCTTCCCCTGGTCCTTCTCCTGCCTTGCCCCGCGGTACCACGCACGGCTGTGAAGGTCCGTGTGCCTCTGGATACCCAGCGCCTTGCATGAGCGGCTGTCAGGGGATCTGTGCACCTCCGGTCTCTTGGCTGCCCCGCCTGGCTAGGAGTGGTGAGCCTAGGGACAGGCGGGTTTCAGTGGGGCCAGCGCCAAGCCTCTGGGCGCTCAGCGCTTTGTCTCTGGAGCCAGCACTCCCTCCCGTAAAGTCTCTGGTCCCGTTCGCACTCACTCACTCAGGTAACCGTGAGACTGCTGTCGATAAGGGGTCTGTTCGCACACCTCCGTTCTTGGAGATCAGAGAGCTGTGGCTTTTTAATTCTTCTCAGTTTGATAACTGTGGGTGGACGGAGGTTAATGGGACTCCTTACTTCTCCGCCCTCTTCCGCTCTGTATTGTGGATTCAATTTGCTAGTATCTTGTTGAGAATTTTTGCATTCATGTTCCTCAGAGAAATTGGTCTGTAATTCTCCTTTTTAATGAGGTCTTTGTCTCATTTAGTAATCTAGGTAATACTGACCTTATCAAGGACTTTGTAAGTTTTCTTTCTGTTTCTATTTTTTGGAACAGATTCAAAAGAATGGATATTAATTCTTCTTGAAATGTTTGATAAAATCCCCCCTGGAAAGCCCTCAGCCCCTAGATTTTTGTTTCTTGGGAGTTTTTTCAATTCTCTTCCAAATTTGTTGCTGGTAATAGGTCTGGTCAAATACTTTATTTTTTCCTGTATCAGTTTTGATTATTGTAATGAGTTTATGATGTTTGTGATTAATTGATTTATATATTTGGGTGTTTCATGTTGAGGGCATAAGTATTTATAATCGTTACATCTTCTTGATGGAAAGACCCCTTAATTATAATATAATGCCTTTCTTAATTTCTTGTTACAGTCTTTTTTGAAATATTGTTTGTCTGATAAATGTATGGGTCCTCTGACTTTCTTTTGATATCCATCAGAAAAATAGTTTCGCTATCCCTCACTTTCAATCTGTACATGTCTTTAGGTCTAAAATGAATCTCTTTAGGCAGCATATAGATGGACTTGTTCAGATTTTTTTTAAGCCATTCTGATACCTTATGTCCTTTCTTTGGAACATTTAGTTCACTTATATTCAGAGTGATTATTGAATGATATGAGTTTAGCGCCATTGTGTTGCCTATAAAGTTAGTGTTTTTGTTGATGATCTCTGGTCCTTTTTAATCTTTTTGCTTTCGGTCTTTCTTTTTTCTGTATTTTTTTTTCTGTGCTCAAAGAGCCCCCCCTTAAAACTTCTTGCAAAGCTGGCTTAGTGGTCATAAACTTCTTTAGTTTTTATTTGTCTGGAAAACTCTTTATCTTTTCTATTTTTAATGACTGTCTTGCTGGATAAGGGATCCTGGCTGTGCATTTTTTCTGTTCAGCACATTGACTAAATCCTGCCACTCCTTTCAGTTCTACCAAGTTTCTGTGGACTGATCTGCTGTGAACCTGATCTATCTTCTCTTGTAGGTTAAGGACTTTTTATTTCTACTGCTGCTTTCAGTATTCTTTCTTTGTCTGAATTGGAATTTGACTATGATATGTCTTGATGATTGCTGGCATTTGTTGAATTTAATGGGAGTTCTCTGTGCTTCTTTGATTTTGACATCTGCATCCTTTCCCATGTAGTGAAGCTTTCAGCTATAATTTGCTCATATAAACCTTCTGCCCTTTTTCTCTTTCTTCATCTTCTGGGATTCCAATGATAGGAATCTTATTCCTTTTTAATAATTTGATGAGTTCTCAAGTCTTCCCTTGTGATTATGATTTTTATTTCCCTTTTCTTTTCAGCTTCATTATTTACCATAATTTTATTGTCCATAATTTTCTGTATCTCCTGTTTACTCCTCTGTTTTATCCGTCCCTGCCATCATGATGTCCATTCAAGATTGCATGTAGGTTATAGCATTTTAATGTCAGCCTGACTAGCTTTTGTTTCTATTTTCTTGGCAGAAATGGATTCTATTGTGTGTACTGTGCTTTTTTTCAAGTTCAGTTAGCATTCTTATAATAATGGGTTTAAACTCTAGTTCAGAGATCTTATTTATATCTGTACTGGTTAAATCCCTGGCTGTGAGTTCTGCTGCCTGTTCTTTTGGGGTGAAATTCTCCATCTCATTATTTTGTCCAGAAAAGAAAAGAAAAGAAAAGAAATAAGAAATAAGTAATGTAAAAAAAAAAAACCCAAACAATGAAATTAAAAAAAACAAAAACAAAAACTAGACCCTTGGTATGTTTTGGTCTGCTTGTTAAAAGAGTCTCGAATCAAAATTAATATAGAATAATATAATATAAACCAAAAAAAGCAATATGATCAAAATAAAAGATGATCATATTTTAAAGTATATACTATTTACTATATATTTTCTATAAATAAGAAAATAAATTTAAAAATAATGCTGGGAAAAATAAAGAATAAAGGTAAAACAGAAGTTAGATTCTTTTCCCCCTAGAGCTTTAGGTTTGCAGCATTATAAGCAGACTTGCTGCAAGTGAGTTGTTTGTGTTGGTCTTCTGGGGAAGAGCTCTCCTGTGCTGATTTTCAGGCTGACTTATTTCAGTGGAAAGGTGCCTCCAGGGGGCTGAAGTGAATGGTTTGTTGTAAGTGACTCCAGCCTCCACTAGGTGCCCCTGTGCTTCTTTCTGAAGCCTGCTGATGGAAAGGTGAGTGGTGCTGGGTGAAAGATTGCTTCATCCCACCCTTTGAGAGTGGAGCTTGTGGCTCCCACTTTTCAGGAGGCCCTCACAGAAAAATATTTCAGGCTTTTGTCAGATACCTATCCTTAACCTGTCTATGCCTAGCAGTTGGCATGGTCAGTGCCATAGTTCTCTTGTGTTTTATCTCTGGCCCATGACTGGGATTCAAAACTCTAATCTTTAAAGGGCCAGGCAAAATATGGACCTGTTCCCCTCATCCATAGGTGAGACTTACAGCATGCCCATACCACTCTGTCCCAAAAAAGCACTTATATAAGATACACACAGTGGCTGGAGTCTACTGGGGTCCAGAGTGAAAAGCTGAGACCAGGTTATCTGTCATCTGAGTGAACCTCTGTTCCTTTTATTGAATGGCTGCTCATGACTCCCAGTGGGCCTTTTGTCCTTGGAGAAGCAAAAAAGCCTCTTCCAGATGTATACCAAAAAAGGGAGGGATCTCTCCTAGTGTGACCCAGGGGATCCCCACACCACAGAGTATTGTACAAATCCTACAGGTTTCTACCTCCACACCATTCACTCCCTCTCATCCTGACCACTCTGTGCAAAGTGTTCTCTTCCCTTTGTGGCATCATGCCTTTCCTCTCCAATTCATGGCCTCAAACCTCAATTCTGCCGTCTGTTTTCTCCCACCCATTGTGCAGATCATTTTCATAATCCTCAGATTGATTTCTTAGTTGTTCAAAATTATATGATGTTGATATAGCTGTGTTCCAGAGATGAGGCAAGTTCAGGGTCCCCCTACTAATCTGTCATCTTAACTCCTCTCCTGGATGTCTTTTGTCTGTTATTGTTGTCTAATTCATTTGGCTAAGACTTCCAGTACTATTTTGGATAAAAGTGGTGAAAGTGGACATCCTCATCTTGTTCCTGACCTTAGGGGGAGAGCTCTATTTTTTCTCATTGAGTATAATGTTCACTGTGTTCCCCACTAAGGCATTGGAGGGAGTGCTCCTTATCACCTATAGGAAATGCACATATCCATTCCTTACTTTTATTCCATTCCTTATCTTTACCAGCAACACTCTACTTAGGTGTTAGAGTGTCTCATTACAGCCTTAGAATGATAGAAATCTGTGATTTCCACTAAGCTTCTGTTGAAATGGTTAGGGATGGGGCACAGTTTTTTCCATGGCATTTGTCTATAGTGGAGCAATGGCTACTTGAATATTTTCTGTCTTGCTAGGATGCCTCCTTATGGATCCTTTGGCTAGACAGCAGGGTTTTTTTTTTTTTTCATATAAGGCCTTCATTGTGTTGAGTTTTGTTCCTTCTAGACCTAGTTTGTTAAGGGTTTTTATCATGAATGGATGTTGTACTTTATCAAATACTTTTTCTGTATCTATTAAAATAATCACATGGTTTTTATTTTTTCTCTTATTGATGTGATGTATCATGTTGATTGATCTGAAAATACTAAACGACCTTTGCATCCTAAACATAAATCCAACTTGATCATGGTGAATGATTTTCTTAATCCATTGTTGGATTCTATTTGTTCATCTTTTCTTGAAGACTTTTGCATCTAAGTTCATCAGAGACATTCAGTTTCTTTTTGCTTCACATATCTCAGAATATAGCTAAAGAAATCAGCAACCTGGGGCACCTGGATGGCTCAATCAGCTAAGCGTCCAACTTTGGCTTAGGTCATGATCTCGCAGTTCATTAGTTCAAGCCCCATGTCAGGCTCTGTGTTGACAGCTCCAAGCCTGGAGTCTGCTTTGGATTCTGTGTCTCCCTCTCTCTGCCCCTCCCCCACTCACATTCTCTCTCTTTCTCTCTCCCTCTCTCTTTCTCAAAAATAAATAAACATTAAAACAATAAAAAAAAGAAGTCAGCAACCTGAAAACTCCACTATAGGCAAATTCCATGGAAAAAACTGTTCCCCACTCCTAACCATTCCAACAGAGGCCTAGTGGAAATTGTAGACTTCCATCTTTCTAAGGCTTTAATGAGGCACTCCAACACCTTAATTACGGTAGTGTTAGTAAAGATAGGGAATGGAATAAAAGTAGGGAACAGAGTACCCCCTCCAAAGCCTTAGTGGAGAACACAAGAGAAGTAGTAATTAGTCACTTCTACACTTTCCAGGCAAGGATATGTAAATGGAAGCATAGTAGGAGTTCAGAATCCTATCCTCACCCAGAAGTAACAAGGAGTCATCCCTTCTCTGATTGTCAAACAAAGGCAAATAGAGACTCAAACTTCCACCAATACCTGATACCTATTGTATCTTTTCTTGTGATCTTTCTAGTTTGATGCCTTGTAGTTGAAAAACACACTCTGTGTGGTTCTATTTTAAAAACATTGGTTGAGGTTTATTTCATCTCACAGAATATTATCTATCCTGCTGTATGCTCCATGGACACTTGAAAATAATATGAATTCACTATTGTTGGGTAGAGGGCTCTATAAAGGTTTGTTATGTCCCAATTGCTGCTGCTGAACTTTTGTCTAGTTCTCTCTAAATATGAGTGTGAAATTTTCTATTTCTCTTTTCTATCAAATTTCTTTTATATATTTTGCACCTCTGGGTTGTTTGGTGTTAAGCTGCTATGTTCATGATGGATTGAACCTTTTATCATTTCATAATATCTTTCTCTGTCCTTAGCAATTTTCTTTGTTCTGAAGTTTACTTTATCTTACATTAACATAACCATTCTTGCTTTTCTTTGATTAATGTTTTTATGATATAACTTATTCAATCCTTTTAGTTTCTTTCTTTTTATTTTTTAAATTATTTTAACATTTATTTATTTTTGAGAGACAGAAAGACAGAGTGTGAGCAGGGGAGGGGCAGAAAGAGAGGGAGACACAGAATCCGAAGCAGGCTTCAGGCTCCAAGCTGTCAACCTGGAGCCTGACGCTGCGCTCGAACTCATGAACCATGAAATCAAGACCTGAGCTGAAGTCAGCTGCTTAACTGACTGATCCACCCAGGTGCCCTAGTTTCAATCTTTTTATATCATATATTTGAACTCAATTTCTTATAGATAGCATAGAGTTAGGTCATTTTCTTTCTTTTAACCCACTGTCTGTCTTTGAATTGATATATTTGGACCACTTACATTTTATCTTTGCCTTTAAACTGGTATCCTTAGGCCACTTACATTTAATATAATTATGAATATGTTGGCTTAAGTTTGTTTTATTATTTTTAATTTTTTATTATTTTAAAATGTTTTCATAATTTTTTATTGAAATATAGTTGACACACATTGTAACATTCATTTCAGGTATATAGTTATTCAACAACTTTATGTTATGCTATTTTCAATAATTGTTTCCATTTGTTCTCTCTACTTTTCATTTCTTTGTTTTCTTTTTCTCGGCTTTTATGTGAATTACTTAACCATGTTTTTACAATTTTATTTTTATTTATGATTTTGAGTAAATTTCTTCTTGTAATTTTTAAATGATTATTCTAGATGTTACATCATTTATACATAACAGTCACTAATGTTGACATTTTACCAGCTTGCATGAAATGCAGAAATTTTTTCTCCCTTCACACTTCTATACCTGCTCCTTTTGTAATAAACATACATAATTAAGAACTACATCAGTGTTATAATTTTTGCTTCAACCATTAAACATAATTTAGTAAAAATAAGAAAATCTATTGTATTTGCTTCTATTTTGGACTATTGTGTTTTTTCTTCATTATTTCTCTTATTTTAACCAGTACTTTAGGGTAGTCCTGCTGGCAACAAATTGTTATTCATCTGAGAATGGTTTTACTCCCTTTTTATTCCTGTGGGTTTTTTTTCCTCCACTGGATATAGGATTTTTGGTTGACAGGTTTTTCTTTTCCACACTTTAAAATGTTGTGACAGTAGCTCCTGGTCTCGCTAACCAGAAAGAGAAATTGGCTGTCATTTGAATTACTTTTTCCCTATAGTTATTTCTCTTGTGCTACTTTTTAAAGATTTTTTTCCTATTATTTTATTTTTGACTATATGTGTCTTGGTGTGATTTGGATTTAATTATTTCTGGGATTCTCTCGCTTTATGAATCTGTAGATTATGTCTTTTTTCAGATTTTAGAAGTTTTCACCCATTATTTTCTAAATTACCTTTTTATTCCTGCTCTTGTTTTTCCTCTCCTTTGTGAGTCTAATGACACAAATATTAGATCTTATAGTACCTCAGTGCTCTAATTCTCTGTTTTGTTTTGAGTTTTTTTGGGTTTTTTTTCATCAATCTTCTTTCTCTCTTCCTATTGGTAAATAGTTGTATTTTCTTTCAAGTCATTCATTCTTTCCTCTTTCTGCTCTTTTCTGTTGTTGAGCTAATCTATTGTGTGTTTTATTCCACTCATTGTATTTTTTCTGTTCCACATTTTTATTTGGTTTTTTATAGCTCTTTTTCCTTGCAAGATTTTTATTTTTTCACTTTTTTATTGTTCATTTTGTTTTATTTTTTCATTTTTTCAAGACTGTTCATAATTGCTCTTTGAAGCATTGTATCATACCTTCTTTAAAATCTTTGTCAGATAATTCTAACATGTCTCTATTATCATCTTGGTGTTGCCTTCTCACTAATTTGAGATCTTTCTGTTTCTTGGTCTGATGAGTGATTTTCAATCGGAACTTGGAAATTTTGGTTGTATAACACTTTGCATCTTATTTAAAACTCTCTTTTAGATGACCTCCACTGCAAAATATAAAGGAAAAAGTGATAGAAATGTTCCTGCTGAGTAAGGATGGTAATCTGAACTCTTAACTAGGCTTCCATTTACATGTCCTTAGAGGGGGTGCTCATTATCATCTATAGTGAATGGACGTCTCCATTCCCTACTTTTACTCTATTCCCTATCTTTACTAATACCACTATACTGTCAGTGTTGGTGTGCTTTATTACAGCCTTAGAAATATGGAAGTCTATGCTTTTCACTAAATCTCTGTTGGAATGGTTACAGGTGGAGCGCAGTTTTTCCATGGCATCTGTCAATAGTGGAGCAGTTGCTACCTGAATATTTTCTTTCTTGTTAGGTTGCTTCTCCTTGGATCCTTTGGCTAAAGAGTAGGCTTTTTTTGGGGAATGGAGGGGCAGTGGTTTGTGTACATCGTTTGGAGTTTTCAGGTTGTGACTTCTTTAGTTTTAATTCTGGTATATGTGAGACAAATAGAAACCCCAAGAACTCACCATCATGTTGTTCCTTGTGTCACTACCAGGTCTATCCTACTCTTTCAACCTTTAACAGTCTTCTTATGTATGCTTTATATACAATGTCCAGAGGGTTTATTTGTAGTCAGTGGGAGAAATAGGAGGAAAAGTATGTCTACTACTCCATCTTCCTGGGATCAGAGGTCCATTGTTAACCATAGAAAATAAGAAACAATGTCATTTTTTAAAATTATAAACGTGGAGCTTATGATGGCTTTAAAAGCAAATAAGTTAGGATATCCAAAATGCTACAAAAGGCACTGAGTGTTTCAGCCATTCTGATTAATGTGTAATTCCCATGTTCCAATATTTATTCAAAGGAATCTTACAAATTGCAAGCAATGCTACAAACACAAAAGCAAGAATTTGGAGCAAATGGAATGAGATGATATAAAAATGCGTGTAAGGTAAACCTGAAAAATTACTAGAAATGGGCTGGAGTTTCCCATGCCTTCAATGCAAAAATAGAAATTTGGTTAGTTACCTGAATCATCATGTTTCGAAAATAATAACAAAATTGCTACTAAGAAGTGGTAGAAACATCCTTGGTCTTGAGAATTAAGAAGATGAGAAAAGACATTCCTGAAAACACCTGAAGAAGACCATATAATGAAGTAATTCACACATTTATCAACATGCTATACTTAAGGTGACTCTATGGTTTAAAATTAGCATAACAGAATGTTTTTGAGAGTTAAAGGACACTATGAATAATTATGATGAAACAATACTGTAATTATTGTTTTTTTAAAGTTTTATTTTTTTAAATAGTTTATTGTCAAATTGTTTTTCATATAACACCAAGTGTTCTTTCCCACAAGTGACCTCCTCCATCACCACTACCTCTTTTCACCCCTCTCCCTTCCCCATCAATCCTCAGTTCGTTTTCAGTATTCAATAGTCTCTCAGGTTTTGCGTCCCTCTCTCTCCCCAACTCTCTTTCCCTCTTCCCCTCCCCATGGTCCTCCATTAGGTTTCCCCTATACTCCTGTTAGCCCTATGAGTGCAAACATATGGTATCTGTCCTTCTCTGCCTGACTTATTTCACTTAGCATGACACCCTCGAGGTCCATCCACTTTCCTACAAATGACCATATTTCATTCTTTCTCATTGCCATCTAATACTCCATTGTATATATATACCACGTCTTCTTGATTCATTCATCAGGTGATGGACATTAAGGCTCTTTCCATGATTTGGCTATTGTTGACATTGCTGCTATTAACTTTGGGGTACATGTGACCCTACGCATCAGGACTTCTGTATCCCTTGGGTAAATCCCTAGCAGTGTTATTGCTGGGTCATAGGAGAGTTCTATTGATAGTGTTTTGAGGAACCTCCACACTGTTTTCCAGAGCAGCTGCACCAGTTTACATTCCCACCAACAGTGTAGAGAACAAACAGTGTAGACGGTACCCGTCTCTCCACACCCTCGTCAGCATCTATAGTCTCTTGATTTGTTCATTTTAGCCATTCTGACTGGTGTGAGGTGGTATCTCAGTGTGGTTTTGATTTGTGTTTCCCTGATGATGAGTGATGTTGAGCATCGTTTCATGTGCCTATTGGCCACCTGGATGTCCTCTTTGGAGAAGTGTCTGTTCATGTCTTCTGCCCATTTCTTCCCTGGGTTATTTGTTTTTTGGGTGTGGAGTTTGATGAGTTGCTTGTAGATTTTGGATACTGTCCCTTTATCTGATATGTCATTTGCAACTATCTTTTCCCATTCTGTCAGTTGCCTATTAGTTTTCTTGATTGTTTCCTTTGCAGTGCAGAAGCTTTTTATCTTGATGAGGTCCCAAGAGTTCAGTTTTGCGCTTTTATTTCCCTTGCCTTTGAGGCTGTGTCGAGTAGGAAATCACTGTGGTTGAGGTCAAGGAGGTTATTTCCTACTTTCTCCTCGAGGGTTTTGATGGTTTCCTGTCTCACATTCAAGTCCTTCAGCCATTTTGAGTTTCTTTTTTTGTATGGTGTAAGAAAGTGGTCTAGTTTCATTCTTCTGCATGTTGCTGTCCAGTTCTCCCACCACCACCTGCTAAAGAGGTAGTCTTTTTTCCATCTGATACTCTTTCCTGCTTTGTCAAAAATTAAATGGTCGTACATTTGTGGGCCCAGTTCTGGGTTCTCTATTCTATTCCATTGGTCTATGTGTCTGTTTTTGTGCCAGTACCGTACTGTCTTGATGATGACAGCTTTGTAGTAGAGGCTAAGGTCTGGGATTGTGATGCCTCCCATTATAGTTTTCTTCTTCAATATTACTTTGGCTATTTGGGGTCATTTGTGGTTCCATATGAATTTGAGGATAGTTTGTTCTAGCTTTGAGAAGAATGTTGGTGCAATTTTCGGAAAGAGAAATCAAGAAACTGATTCCATTCACGATTGCATGAAAAACCATAAAATACCTAGGAGTAAACCTAATCAAAGATGTAAAAGACCTATATGATGAAAACTATAGAAAACTTATGAAAGAGATTGAAGAAGACACCAAGAAATGGAAAAACATTCCCTGTTCATGGATCAGAAAAATAAACATTGTGAAAAGGTCATTACTACCCAAAACAATCTACTGTAATTTTGAACTGTCCTTAGAAAGCTGGGGCTAAATCCACTGTTTAATAGTAACAGGGGCTGTGGTGCATCCTGAGTCTTATTGTAGGCCTCCCTCAAAGTCTAAATGCAGTTGAGTATGGATAGCCAGTGTTAGGAGAAAGCAGTATGTACCACCTGTTATTGTTCATACTGTTAGCTGATTTCAGAATTGAAAATTAGGAATTTTCCTTTGTGTATCATCTTTTCTACTTGGAAACAAAGTTAAGCCACTACCTCATACATAACATACCTGGGGTGGGCACAGTTCTTGTCTGTAGTGAATAATATTTTCCTCATAAACTGATAAGTTCAGTAAAACTCATTAGTTATAATCTCTAACATTAAACTCATTCTCTTGGGTAGGAAATGAGTTCTTCCAAATCAAAGAAATATTTCCAATTCTCATTCAATAACTTGCTGCATCTTACAAAGTACAAGATGCTGATAAGTTTAACGTGAGACACGCAATCATATGGTATCACTGAATTTCACAAGAGAAAATTCCAAAAATGACATACTCCAGCTAGCTTTTAAATGCCAGGTCCTCCATCCAGATGGCCTACAGACACATGAAACGATGCTCAACATCACTCATCATCAGGGAAACACAAATCAAAACCACACTGAGATACCACCTCACACCAGTCAGAATGGCTAAAATGAACAAATCAAGAGACTACAGATGCTGGCGAGGGTGTGGGGAAACGGGAACCCTCCTACACTGTTGGTGGGAATGTAAACTGGTGCAGCTGCTCTGGAAAACAATGTGGAGGTCCCTCAAAACACTATCAATAGAACTCAAATATGACCCAGCAATAACACTGCTAGGGATTTACCCAAGGGATACAGAAGTCCTGATGCATAGGGCCACATGTACCCCAATGTTCATACCAGCAATGTCAACAATAGCCAAATCATGGAAAGAGCCTTAATGTCCATCACCTGATGAATGGATCAAGAAGACGTGGTATATATATACAATGGAGTATTACATGGCAATGAGAAAGAATGAAATATGGTCATTTGTAGGAAAGTGGATGGACTTTCAGGGTGTCATTCTAAGTGAAATAAGTCAGGCAGAGAAGGACAGATACCATATGTTTGCACTCACAGGTCTAACAGGAGAATAGGAGAAACCTAATGGAGGACCAGGGGGAGGGGAAGAGGGAAAGAGAGTTGGGGAGAGAGAGGGACGCAAAACCTGAGAGGCTATTGAATACTGAAAACGAACTGAGGATTGAAGGGGAAGGGGGAGGAGGAAAAGAGGTAGTGGTGATGGAGGAGGTCACTTGTGGAGAAGAGCACTGGGTGTTATATGGAAACCAATTTGACAATAAACTATTTTTTAAAAATAAATAAAAATAAATAAATAAATGCCAGGTCTTCATTCAGAAGATTGATAGGCAGTGATACCATTTAATTATCCATTCTACTCTAGCAATTTTAAGGGATAGCACAGTGCTCTTTATATTGAAGAGTGTGCCATGCTCAAAGAAAAGGAAATTAACCCAGAAACACATTCCAGTTGTGTTACAGCTGGATGCCTCTGAGACTGACAAGAAAAGTACTGTTATAGATTGAAAGTTTGTGTCTCCCATACCTCTATTCATATGCTGAAACTCTAATCCTCAATATTATGGTATTATAAAGTGAGGCCCTTGGTGAGTACTTAGGTCATGAGAGCAGGACCTAGTCACTAGTCAAAGGATTAGTGTCCTTGTAAGAAATAAGGGAGCTTCCTTACAATTATTGCTCTCCTTTCATGTGAGAATACAATATGAAGGAAGTCATCTGCAAATCAGGAAGTGGGTCCTCACCAGATGTGGGGAATACATTTAAGAATTCCCATGGGGTGTCTGGATGACTCGATCATTTAAGGGACCAACTTCAGATTAGGTCATGATCTCGGAATTCATGAGTTTGAACCCCACATCAGGGTCTGTGCTGACAACTCAGATCCTGGAGCTTGCTTCAGATTCTGTGTCTTCTCCTCTCTGCCCCTTCCCCCCTCACACTCTGTTTCTCTCTCTCTCTCTCTCTCTCTCTCTCTCTCTCTCTCTCTCTCTCTCTCTCTCTCTCTCTCTCTCTCTCTCTCTCTCAAATAAATAAACATTTAAAAAACAAGCAAACAAAGAATTCCCTGAGCTGGCACCAATGGGTTAACAAGGCTTAGGGTGAAAAGCCACTGCAGGGCAAAAAGTGCCTCCAGTGTAGAACAAAGCAGAAAGCTGCTTCCATAGGATGAAAGTGTCCAAGACCAGGTAGATACAGAAAGCCCCACAGCAGGGCAAAAACATCCAGGGTGCTAATTAGTAAGAAAAATGCCTTGTTAACCTTGAAGTAGCATGCTCTATCTGACTTGGGCCCTAGAAAAGTTAAGATAAACAGACACAGTGCCTGGTGCCTACAGTAAACGACCATCTGCGTGGTGCTGGGACTTTGATTTGTATCTATCCTAACCCCTAACACCACATACCTTCAAAACCCCCTTTCTCTCACACACATGAATTAATGATCACTGTTTTATTGTCTCTTTCTGCAAGTCCATCACTTTTGTAAGCCTTCTGATCCTAATAAATACAGAGCAAGGACCATTACTCAGGGATCTCATTTCCTCCCAGACAGTAGCCTCTCTAATATTCAATTCTGCTTCTGCTCTCTTGCTGGACAAGAGAGAACTCCAGACTCAAAGTATGCGACAATGAGACACTCAAATCTGCCAGCACTTTGATCTTAGACTTCTCAGCATTCAGAATTGTGAGAAATAAATTTATGTTATTTAAGCTATGCAGTCTATGATATCTTGTTACAGCAGCCCAAATTGACTAAGACAGGTATACAGTAATCATCCCTTGTTGGAAGCTAGTCAAATATACCTCTATTCAGTGTAGGATGGCTCTAACTTGTAACTGCTGGAAGCAAACAAGGGTAGGAAACATAAGGAAAATAACACATAAATTCAACTGAATAGTGAAAAGAATTATATTAATGTGACCCCTAGAGTATTAGGCACTGGGCCATGTTAAAGAGAAATTATTCTGACACTTGTTAAAACATCAAGGAAGACTTAATTTAAGACTGGTGCAGTGGGGAAAGAGCTTGAATTCAACTCTGAATATAAAATGGACTAGTGAGGATTTTGAGCCAAGGAGCGGGCTGAGAGAGTAGATGGGAAATTACTAAGGGGAACTTGGTTAGGTATTAAGGAGGAAGGAATGAGAAACAACTGAATGTCATAGGCAGAGGGGCTCTAACTAAACTGATATAGCAGAATTTTTTGGGAAAATTGGGCTGTGTAGGTCAAGGTCAGGACTAAAAATGAGGCCTTATGGAAAAAAGTGCTCAGAGAAGCCTGATTAAAGTTTGGTTAAGGAGGAGTCCTCATCAGCCAGGGGCTTGATCACCTCATGAAATGTTCAAATAGTTTAAAAAATACTACAATAAAATAAAAATTTAAAAAATACTGCAGAGATAGTAATTTTCTCATATGACATTTAGTAGGGGCACCCCTTCTCACCAGCAGGTGATTCTGATCATTCTCTCTACTCATAGGTAAATGCTGTATCCCCATATCCAAGATGTCTTCAGGCACCAACAACTCCCTTCCTCACACTGGACTCAACCTCCTGCCGTCCCTGCCCCTGCAGTCTCTCCACCCCACACCTTAGGCAGGTGCCAGGTGGGTTCAGCCCCAGGCCAGCCAGGCTAGTCTCTTCTAATCACAGCTCCCGTATTTTACTCAGAGGAACTTATGGCCCTTCTGTTGGTGCCAGATCTCCCTTCTCTCCTCAGCACACTCACCCTCCCAAGGGATTTTGTTTCAGTTTGTTTTTAAAGGTGACTTCCTCTGTGGAGAAAGAAGGATCTGAGATTTCTTGGGGACCTCCATGCTTGGCTTCTCAAACCTCAGATGAAAGGCTTTACTTCATCTATAAGGACAATGGAGGATGGTCTGATGGACTGTGGACACTTGAAAGGGGTACAGTTGAAGAGATAGGAGGTGCACTGAGTCATACTTCAGGAATCAACAACAACAACAAAAAACAATTTAAACAATATAAAACAATCAACAAAGACTGATGAGATGTCTTTGAAAGAGGTCACCATATTTCTCCAATAAAATGCTTCCGATATATAGGGGCACCTGGGTGACTCCATTAGTTAAGCGTCTGACTTGATTTTGGCTCAGGTCATGATTTCCTGGTTCTTGGGATCGAGACCTATATTAAGCTCTGTGCTAGCAGCATGAAGCCTGCTTGAGATTCTCTCTATAATTCTCTCTCTGCCCCTCACCCCTCTCAAAATAAATAAACTTTTTAAAAATGTTTCAGATACATAAGAAAGTCACAGGGTCTGTCCATGGAAGTGAAATTAGCTGAGATTCGTAGTGCTTGGAATGCTTGATAGCAAGTTATATTGATCATGGAAGCTTCATAACTTCTCCTAGGCAAAGCTATCTGACTCCTGCCGATGTAGAGAACAAGGAAAGAGACTGCCGGTTCCTGTTTCTATCTGATAGGTGGGTTCCTTTGTGCTCTAGGTATCTTTTCTCAGTTGCTAACAAACAAGGCACTAGACAAGTTTCTGTCTCTCTCTAGGTTCCAGGCATGAGAGAAGAACAGGTATTGTGAAGATAGTAGCAGTATTTGGCATCTTAGAAGCAAGATGTGGTAGGGCATGTTGGCTTCTTTTTATAAATCTTTTTGAAAGTCCTTAAAGAAAACTACTGTCTGGACCCCAAAGAAATATCCACTTTTCACCCATGCAGTCTCCAGTTTCCCATTTTGTAAGATATATCACGGTGAATGCATCACATGAAGAAAAGGAATCTGGCAGGATTTGTCACGGGCACTTATCACCCAAATTACCATCAAGCCACTGCTTGCTACAGCAAGTGAGAAATGTGTGCCAGAGAGACAGCAACTCTTGATGACATGGGGATAGCTGCTGTGATGGAGGGAGCAGAGTCATCAGTCCCTCAGAGCTAAACCTGAGCAAACAGAGGCATGGGGAGAGGCTGGGCTGCCTAGTTGCTCTGGATTCCACACTTCTCAAGTTTTGTCCACCCTTAAGGGAGCAAATAAGTATTTCTCTAATCCTCTAGCATTAGTAATGTTAATATGCACTAATATGCATAACATACACCACTAAGCCCTTGATTGCTTAACAAGGAGCTCATTTGAGCAGACTCCCACTCACTCCCTGAGTTGGGCCCAGGCTTCAGACAAAGGTGGGAATTTACAGCTAGATTTCAAGGTCAACTTCCTCTATAGGGCTTTGAATAAAATATTTACTGCAGACATCTGATTCTGATTTAATTATATTTTTCAACAAGTGCTGTCTGGGCTTGACAGGCAGAAAAAGCAAGTTAATCACAGGCATCTGCTCATTAGCATATTCTTCCCATAATTACTGCAGTGCTGTCATCACAGCTGTGCCCGCCCCACAGGTGCAGCACCAGAAGAGGGCTTAAGAAAAGGGTTGGGAAGGGACTCAGCTGGCTCCTGGGCAGGAACTCACTTGCTCATCTTGGGGCTGAGGGCAATGCCAAGGAACTCAGAATTGTACCTCTGCCTGGCAACAGTCCTGGGAGATGAAGCATTCCCAGCACTCCATAGGACTCAGGGAGAGAAGCCCACTCTTCACCTCCACCCCTGTTGCAATCCCTGGAGCCAACATGTGCCTGTTCTCCTGGTGCCAAAGAAAACTAGTTTATTCAGTTACCTCTTCTCCATATTTGATATGTTGGTTAAAAATAAACCATCCCAAGGTTCTTCAACCCTTTTCTTGCTAGATCTTTGATTAACACACACACACACACACACACACACACACACACACTCCACCGTTACTCTAGCCTTCACTCACACTGTACTCCTGGAACCTGTTTCTTCTCACATGCATATGTCAATGCCACCTACACACCAAACCAATTTAAATGCACCGTCAATCATTTTCTGTTTATATTCAATTCTACAAACTGGAAGTAATCTGTCAATCTCACAAACTCTACCCCTTTTGCAACATTTCTTTCTCCTCATATGATAGCGGTTTATGTGCATGGTTAATCACCTGTTCTGCAGCGTTTCCAACCATTTCCACAATAATATCACCCATCTCATATGCTCTTCTGCAATGTGGCCTTGACAGTCTCAATAAGAGACAGGATTTTTCCCCTATCCTCTTGAATCTTACCTGGTCTTGTGATTGTTTTCACCAATGAAGGCAGTGAAAGTGAAGTTCTTAATTTATCATATCCAGGAGTTAAGAGGGAATGGCAGCTTTTGCTTTTTGCTCTGGGAGAAGCCAACTAGCCTGAGACCATCATACTATAAGGAAGCCCAAACTAGTCATACAGAAAGGCTACACACACACACACACACACACACACACACACACACACACAGTGTGTGAAGGGCACACAGGGAGTGAAGGGCACATTTACTTTTAATTTTTTATACTTTACCATAATATTTTCCTTCTTTTTCTGCTATGAATTGATTTGTTTTTATAATACTTTAAAAATGTTTTAAAAGATTTTCATCTTGGTGAACAAGATATGACTAGAATGTAGTTGTCACCCTTGCAATACCTGTATGGGACACAAGCATCTCACACTAGTTATTCTGAGATTTTAAGACTAAGGTGAAGTTTTATTGTTAAGGATAAATTAGCCATCTTCAATATTCATTTCCTGTGGCTGCTCTGACAAATGGCCACAATTTCGTGGATTGTAGCAACAGAAATTTATTCCTCACAGTTCTAGAGGCTGGAAGTACTAGCTTAGCTCAGTCTCATTGGGCCAAAATCAAGGGGTCAGCAGGTCATGCTCCTTTCAGAGGCTCTGGGGGAGTATATCTTCTTGTTCCTGGTTGCTGTTGGCAATCATTGGCTTATGGCATCATTACTCCAATCTCTGCCTCCATTTTCTCAACAACTGCTCTTCTGTCTGTAAATTTTGCTCTGCTTCCCTCTTATGAAAATACATGTAATAGCATTTAGAGCCCTCCTAATCCAAGATAACCTCCCATCTCAAGAACCTTAACTCAATCATCTCCAAAAAAGGCTTTTTCTAAATAACAGTATAATGAACATGTTTCAGGGATTAGGATGTGGGTATGCTTTGGCATTGATTTTTCTGCATACCATCTTCTATTTGCTAGAGGTCCATTTCATAGATGAAATCATTCATAAATTCCACAAATATTTAAGTGCCTGTTCTATCTACAAACTGCAAATCTCAGCCCCTGAGTTTTGAAAAGCTTAGATATCCTCCTAGCAGAGACTAAGCAAAAGTGACCTTCATGAACCAGTGTCTTCCCACAGACAGAGGAGGCAGCATTCAACTCTTTAGGGGACAGAAAGGGGAAGTCTGACCAAGTGATGTAGGGAAGAAAGTGACCTAGGACTTCTCAGAAGCTGTCAGAGGAAGGCATAATGGCTCACATGGGCTTTCCTGGGGCTACTCACTCATTTCCAATCTAAAGGTACTTCATGTACCCAGTCAGCTATTAAAGTGAGCCAGCCACGTGCTGGCCTCTCTTTACAGGGCTATTCCACATCTTGCAGGGGCTGAAGTGAGCCAGCCATGTGCTGGCCTCTCTTTACAGGGCTATTCCATATCTTGCAGGGACTAGTTGTCGAGGACATTGGTCTAAAAACCACAAACACTCAGGGCTCATGTGCTTGTGGACTTTTTAATTGCATCTGAAGAACCATTGTACAAACCAAGCAGTTTTCTGTTGGAAAAAAATACAAGCTCTGAAAGGGATCTTTATTATCTACTTAGCAACAGTTTGCTATAAATAAAAGTGTCTTTTTTTTTGCTTTTTTATGATTAATAGATTCTCATAAGAACATTTGTTTGCTGGCATCCCAATTTCTTGTTAGAAGTGGGTCTGGATGATTCCACAACCTTTCTCTGAATGCCAATTGAGTACATGGGGTTTTAAATAAAAGAAATGTTGCCTCAAAGTGCTACATACTCATAGGTTAAATTATCAGAGCTGTAGCATTCATGACCATAAACTCCTTATCTCTTGTCAAATATTTAATAAGCATTTAATATTTAGTATTTAATAATTATGCCAACTGAAAAGGATTTACTCTGGGATTCTGTCACTTCCACTCTGGTACTAATGTCACCAGACCTCTTCCACACCCACTTGATGTGAAAACCATAAAATTGATGCTATTATATACAACTACTAACCGTGCAATCCCACTGGGCTCGACACTTTATATTGAGAGGTAGGTATTATTCTCTCCATTCTTCAGTTGAACAAACCAATGCACAGATCTATTTTGGAGTTTTTCAGTTTCAGAAACTGAGCCAGTGGGAAAATACAGAACTTGAATCAGGATTTCAACACAATTCTGTGTGACTTGAAGGCCAAAATTCTCAGTCATTACCCTTAACTGGTCCCTCATCAGTGGTCATGAAAACCCACAGGCATGAGATTGTCATCCTGTGATAAGAACAAGGAAATAGATCAAGGGCAAATAGGTTTCCTTACTTTCTGAGCAGAGGAAGCTGCTCACCCTCACCTCTTTATTGAAAGAAAACATGTTTCTTCCAAGACAGGAAATATACTTAGTGTACAATAGTCATATCAGCTGTCTTAACTAGGAAGTCTTTAGGGTTGCTTGGAATAAAAATTTGGAAATATAACTAGAGACTTTTGACCATGCTGTGGGAAAAGCTGACATCATCTTTGCATCCTGTAGGAGTAAACTGACACTGATTAAATAGCAACAAAGCATTAAGTGCTGCAGGACACAAAATAACAATCTCTTCCCAGCAGGCAGGGTCCCGTAATCACAGGGACAGGTATGGCCATCAATCCACTTAAAACACTCTTTGATCACTTGTTGAACCCTACTCCTCTGAGACAGGCTCAGTTTATGGACTTCTCCCTGGTTGTCTATGAGTAGAATATTGTTAACACTCAAATAAGGAAAGGCATACATATGGCTTGCGGGAAAAGGAACTTAAAAAGAAAAGAAAGCTCCTTCCTCATAGAATTCAAGAAGTGAACTGCATCAAGCACATAGCTTTCCATATTGGGTAAAAAGTTAGCTATCCCTATCCAAATAACACTGACATTCTTCATAAAGCTAGAACAAACAATTCTAAAATTTGTGTGGAACAGAAAAGATGCTAAGTAACCAAAGTAATGGTAAAAAAGAAAACTAAAGCTGAAGGGATCACAATTCCAGACTTCAAGCTGAATTACAAAACTGTAATCAAGACAGTATGGTACCAGCACAAGACAGACACATAGATCAATGGAATAGAATAGAGAACTCAGAAATGGACACACAAACATATGGCCAACTAATCTTTGAAAAAGCAGGAAAGAATATCCAATGGAATAAAGACAGTCTCTTCAGCAAATGTTATTGGGAAAACTGGACAACGACATGCAGAAGAATGAACCTGGAACACTTTCTTATGCTGTACACAAAAATAAACTCAAAATGGATGAAAGACCTAAATGTAAGACAGGAAGCTATCAAAATCCTAGAGGTGAAAACAGGCAAAAACTTTTTTAACCTTGTTGCAGCTATTTTGTACTTGACATGTCTCCAGAGGCAAGGGCAACAAAAACAGAAATAAACTATTGGGGACCTCATCAAGACAAAGAGCTTCTGCACACCAAAGAAACAATCACTACAACTAAACAGCAACAAGAAGAATAGGAGAAGATATTTACAAATGACATATCAGATAAAGGGTTAATATTCAAAATCTATAAAGAACTTATCAAACTCAACACCCAGAAAAACAAATAATCAAGTGAAGAAATGGGGTAAAAGACAAGAATAGATACTTTCCCAAAGAAGACATCCAGATGGCTAACAGACACATGAAAAAATGCTCCATATTACTCATCACCAAGGAAACACACATCAAAACCATAATGAGATCCCTCACACCTGTTAGCATGGCTAAAATTAACAACTCAGGAAACAGATGTTCGCAAGAAGTTGGAGAAAGGGGAGCCCTTTTGCATTGCTGGTGGCAATGCAGACTGGTGCATCCACTCCAGGAAACAGTATGGAGTTTCCTCAAACAATTAAAAATAGAACTACCCTATGATCCAGCAATTGCACTACTAGTTATTTATCCAAAAGATACAAAAATGCTGATTCAAAGGGGCACATACACTGTCAACAGTAGCCAAAGTATGGACAGAGTCCGAATGTCAATTGATTGATAAATGGATAAAGAAAAGGTGATATATGTATATGATGGAATATTAGACATCAAAAATCATAAAATCTTGTCATTTGCAACAACACGGATGGAACTAGAGTGTGTTATACTAAGTGAAATAAGTCAGTCAGAAAAAGACAACTGTCATATGATTTCACTCACGTGGAATTTAAGAAACAAAACAGATGAACATAGGGGAAGGTAAGCAAAAATAAGATAAAAACAGAGAGGGAGACAAACGGTAAGAATCTCTTAAATGCAGAGAACAAATTGAGGGGTGGTGGTGGTGTGTTGGGTGGGAGGATGGGCTAAATGGGCAATGGGCATTAAGGAGGGCTGAGCGCCGGGCGTTATATGTAAGTGATAAATCACTAAATTTTATTCCTGAAATTGTTATTACACTATATGTTAACTAACTTGGATTTAAAATTTCTTTTTAAGTTACTTTTTTAGAGTTCCAAAAAGCAGGGGCAAGAATGACAGGCAGTTGATTGGTAGAGGGATGTTTAGGGCTTCCAGGTAGTAATGGTGCAACCCTTACTGGTGTGCAGAGGAGTGCAAGCTGAAGGCTTCTGGCTATGAATTCTGACGATATAAATGTAGCAAGGGCAAGAAGCTGGAAGGAAACTCTGGGCTTAAGAATTCATTACATCTTCTTAAGTATTCTTTATTTATGCATGCAATTCAATACAATGAACCAGCTCCTAAAGCTGTGAAACTTGGCTATGACAGTTCAATGAAGAGTAATGAGCCTTCAGTGTATTCTCTTTAGTTCAGGGTTTCATCTGTACACTGTGAGTCACCTAAGCTTCACTGTTGTCTCCCAAATGGGTGATGACTCTTTGATGAGCCACAGAAAACATACAGGCATGCATTCATTCAAAAACTATCTTTTTTTCAAGTATCTTTTGAGTACCTACTATGTGCCTTCCATTCAGCAAGGAAAATGGATTCCTTTCTTCAGAAAAGTTATTGCAGGTTGGTGGTGACAAGGGACAGTGGAAAGGGAAAAGGATTCTATAGCTCTGGTAGAATATGAAGTATTCATATACTCTTAGTGTAGAGAAGGGCTAAAGTACAAGATCTTCAGAGAAAAAACCATCTGCCTTCAACTTCTACTTCTGTTACTAAATAGTGTGTGATGTTAGGCAAGTTGCTTAACCTCTCTTAGCCTCAGTGTTCTCTTCTTTATAATCAGGGAGAAATAATGTCTGTCTCATAGTACTATAGCATATAGTATTTACATAGTACTGTATGTAAAACATGTAACACAGTGCCTGACATGTAAGTGATCAATAAATTATATTAATAGTAGCAAGGACTGGAGTCATTAGGTGGATGACACCTTTCTGAATGTAAATTTTCCTAAATTATGTGTCCCTAGGTCCTACAGTTCTGGGCTCTAAGAGAATTAGCATGTCCAATATCCTCTATAAGGCAAGTTCTATGCAATCAATGTCTGGGAGTAATGCAGGTGTTAAAGAAATCTTCAGACCAGAAGCAGCTGGATCTGTGACTCAGGGTTCTGAGAGGTGGGATAAGCTTTATGAATGAGGCTCATACAACCCAAAGCTGCCTGGTCCCTGCTTGGCACAGAAGGACTGGTGGGCCTTTTGATAAATGAAGCAATTGAGAAACAATCATCACAGTCACCATTATTATCATCATCATAATCAAAAGGCACATAAATCCTTCCTAATTCACCATATGTAATTTTTCCCACAAAGTACTATCATGTCACAGATGCTATTGTAGACTTCATATATTTATTTAGAATGTCCTAATTCATACCTGGAATATTTTTGAACCTCTCATTTAGTGATGCTAAATTACAATGCCTTATTTAATAGAATGCACAGTAGGGTGCAAAGAACTTTCATGAACAGTGTCTGACTGGACTTTTGCAATCAAGTTTAAATTAGGAGCTAGTAATCAAAAGAGTTTCTTTTCAGTTTTTTTTTTTTCTCTCTCTCTATTGGACACCAAATTCAACAGATGTGCTTGTCTCTCTGAAGTAGTTTTGGCTCTTGAAGTAGTCTTGGCACCATCTTGTCACAGAATCTCTATTGTGTGACCACCTATCAGTACTTAAGCTCCCACTGTCAGCTAGCAGGCAGAAGAAAGAGCATCTAAATCCAGACTAAAACCCTAAGCTATCATCCACTAAAGTCTTCTGAAATATTAGTTGCTACTATTATTGCTACAGCCTGCAATTAGAACTAATGTTTAGCCTGTCCTTCCTGGGCTCATACTTTATACCCTCAGACTTGAGTAGGACAACAAACCTGATATCTTTGACCTCAGAGCACTTTGAGAATATTCAAAAGAACTCAGAGTGGAAGGAATCTTAACTGCTGATCTTTTATAATATTTAAATACTATTGGGTATTTATACCTGGGAGGCAGATTGCCAATTGTAATCCATTTTGAGTAAGGTAAAAGTTCCTCAAAAAGAGTAAGATCTTATCAAACTCTGTAACCTGGTGGTGGTGTCTGGCTCCCTGACCTCCATGAGGTCTTTGTCATAGTTTGCCTTCCTTCCTTCCTGAAACTCCTCCTCCTGGTTTTCTTTTCTTTCTGCTTCACACCCTGAATCTCTGACCCTTTTCTGATGATTCTCCTCCTTTCTGGTATCACCTCCTAACTGTGGGCATTGCTGAGACGTGGTACCTCCTCTAACCCGAATCTCTATTATTTTTCCATGCCTTGCCTGATTTTGGCCCAACCTCCATCTTCTCATCCTTCATGCCTCCAGATCTCTGCCAGCTTGACCCACATCAGTTTCAACAACATGGATTACACTGTTCTTGACAAATTCCCATCCAAGCCAACCTCTTCCTAGGTTTTCCATTTCTGTCAGAGGCAATACCATCACTCACCAGTCACTCAAGATCAAAAGACTCAAGTTACTCTCTTTTCCATATGCTTGTAGCAGCCATTTGTCCAAGATTTCCTGGAAACAGCTCTGACCTCAAGTCTTCTATTTTATTGTCTGACCATATGTTCACCCCTTTGATGAGGTGTTTTGGGGTCATGGGGGGGTTCGTGGGGTCTGGAGCTGATGACCAAGAAAGAATTCTTGAAGATGTCTTTGGTGCAAAAAAAATGACTTTATTAAAACACGGGGATAGGACCCATGGGCAGAAAGAGTTGTCCTGGGACCCTGAGGAGAGACTGGTTATATACTCGGAAGTTGGGGGGAGGTAAAGTCAAGTGGAAGTTTCCAATGAGATGTTCATATGCTAAAGAAGATTCACAGGATACTGAAGGCCTATCTATTGTCAAGTTAAGGTTGTTCTTCTCTCTAACAAAGTATTAGCATTAAGAGAATAAGGAGTTCCTGGAGAAATATTTTGTTCTGCCTGCCTCAAGTATTTGTCAGTGGGCTGCAGGTTATAAGGGAAATTAATTTTATCTGCCATTTCTTTCTTCTTCTGTTTCCCACATCACCTTTATCATGATTTTAGACTAAAACAAGAAGCCATAGCAACAGCCTGTCAGTACTGCAGCATTGTGGCCTATTATTTCTCTTATGCCCTCTGGGTCTTAGTCTTGTTTCTAATTACCACAGGGAAAATTCTTGTTCTCACTCCCAAATTCTGTAATAATGCCACCCCCCTCCATTTCATTTTCACAACTTCATCAAATGGACTCTCCAAAAATAGTTCTTTCTCTTTTACTTTTGTAGCAAAAGAACCCAGACCACCTTTCCATTTCCAACCAAATAAATTCACCTTCTTTGTCTTGGAGCTTCCTTTACCAAAGGCTTTCATCTGCTCCTGACACGACTGACCTCCCATCTTCCTGAAACAATATGACAATTGTTCTTAGCTTTAGTAATTAACTGAGACCTTAAGTTGTTATATTTTTTAAAGTCTTATGCCTCCAAAAGAGGTCTTAAGACCTTGGAGGACAAGTTTTTCAGTTGTTTTAGGAAAAAACTGTTGCATAAGCTGTTTCAGGCAAAGAATATGTGTTCAACAAAAATATTTTATGAGGAGTTTCACAATATAACTCTTTACATGAAATGTGTGTGTCTTTTGTAAGCCAGTTCCTTCACATATACAATTTTTCTTTAAAGGGATAAACACTATCATTATTTTCCAGAACAAAAATGATCACATTATAAGGCTCTATGTGAAAATGTGAATAAGGCTGATTTGTTCAGAATAAGAAAAGGGGAAAAAAATACTTTGGGGGTTGCTTTTATTTTATATGTAAACAGTGACATCTGCTGGTGAAAATACAATAGTATTTACAAGGGCTCAGAAATACAGCAGTGTATTTGGATTTGTAAGAAGTACAAATTTCTCAGAATAGAAGAAGAGATAAAGAGTTTCCCAGACAAAATAAAAGGGGTTTGTGACCACTCCACCATCCCTGCAAGAAATATTAAAGGAGACTTTTTGAGTGAAAAGGAAAGAGCAGAAGTGAAAAAGACAATAAAGGATCAAAGAGCATCTCCAGAAACAACAACAAAACAAGTAACAAAATGGCACTAATTACATATCTATCAACAACTATTCTGAATATAAATGGACTGAACACTCTCCTCAAAAGATTAGGGTGTCATAATGGATCTAAAAAAAAAAGACCCATCTATATGCTGCCTACAAGAGACTCTTTTGAGACCTAAAGTCACCTTCAGATTGAAGGTGAGGGGATAGAGAAACATTTGTCATACAAATGGACATTAAAAGAAAGCTGGAGCAGGAATACTACTATCAGACAAACTAGACATTAAAATGAAGACTGTAACAAGAGGTGAAGAAGGGCACTATATCATAATGGGGACAATCCAAATAGAAGATGTAACAATTGTAAATATTTATGCCCCCAATATGAAAACACCCAAATATATAAATTAATTAATCACAAACATAAAGTCATTGATAATAATACAATAATAGAAGGAGGGTGTTAAAACACTCCACTTACAATGGACAGATGATCTAAGCAGAAAATCAGGAAAAAAACATGGTTTTGAAACTGGACCAGATGCACTTAACAGATATATTAAGAACTTTCCATCCTAAAGCAGCAGAATACACGTATTTTTCAAGTGCACATGGGCATTCTCCAGAATAGATACTATATGAGATCACAAATAAGGCCTAACGCAATACAAGCAAGCTGAGATCATACATACATATTTAGAGACCACATGGTATGAAACTGTAAGTCAACCAAAGAAAAACTTAAACAAACCACAAAATATGGTGGTTAAACAACATGCTACTAAACAATGAATGTGTCAAACAGAAAATCAAAGAAGAAAGAATAAAAAATACTTGGAAAGAAATGAAAATAAAAACAATAATTCAAAACCTTTGGGAC
Source organism: Helogale parvula (assembly GCA_004023845.1). Lineage (NCBI taxonomy): Eukaryota > Metazoa > Chordata > Mammalia > Carnivora > Herpestidae > Helogale > Helogale parvula. The sequence goes on along the minus strand of PJEM01012651.1, from coordinate 8,148 downwards.
GCAACAAAAGTGGTCTTAAGAAGGAAGATACAGCAATAGAGGCCTATTTTAAGAAGAAAAAACAGTAATAATAACAGTAATTTCAAATTAACCACCTAATAATACACCTAAGAGAACTATAATAAGAACAGCAAAATGAAGCCTAAAGCCAGCAAAAGAAGGAAACTAGTGAAGATTTGAGCAGAGATAAATGATACAGAAACATATGAACAAAAAAACAGTGGAACAGATCAATGAAATCAGGAGCTGGTTCTCTGAAAGAATTAATAAAATTGACAAAACCCAGGCCAGATGTATCAAAAAGAAAAGAGAAATGACCCAAATAAATAAAATCACAAGTGAGAAAGGAAAAATAACAACTCACACTGCAGAAATACAGATACTTCTTAAAAAATATTAATGAAAAACTATATGCTGACAAAGTGGACAACCTGGAAGAAATGGACATGCTTCTAGGAACATATACTTCCAAAATTGAAACAGGAAGAAATAGAAAACTTGAATTTGAACAGACCGATTACCCAGCAAACCAAAGAAATTGAATCAGTAATCAAAAATCTCCGAACAAACAAAAGTCTAGGGTCAGATGGCTTCACAGGCAAATTCTACCAAACATTTCAAGATGAGTTAATACCTAATCATCTCAAGTTATGGCAAAAAAAATAGAAAAGGAAGAAAAACTTCCAAATTCATTTTATGAGGCCAGCATTACCCTGATACCAAAACCAGATGAAGACTCCACTAAAAAAGAAAACTACCACAGGCCAATATCCATGATAAACATGGATGTAAAAATTCTCAACAAATTACTAACAAATAGAATCCAACAGTATATTAAAAGAATCATTCACTATAATCAAGTGAGATTTATTCCTGGGCTGTAAGCATAGTTCAATATTTGCAAATCAATCAATATGATGGGCCACATTAATAAAAGAAAGGATAAAAACCATATGATCCTTTCAATAGAAGCATTTGACAAAGTACAACATTCATTCATGATAAAACCCCTCAACAAAGTAGGATTAGAGAAAACCTATCACAACATATTTAGGGCCACATATAAGAAACTACAGCTAATATCATCCTTAATGGGAAAAAAAAAAGCTGAGAGCTTTTCAGGAAGAACACAAGGATATCGATTCTCACCGATTATTTAACATAGTACTGGAAGTCTCAGTCACAGCAATCAGACACAAAAAGAAATAAAAGGAATCCAAACCAGCAAGAAAGAAGAAACACATTCAATATTTGCAGATGACATATTATAGAAAACCTGAAAGACTCCACCAAAAAATTTCTGTAACTGATACACAAATTCAGTAAAGTCAAAGGATACAAATCAATGTACAGAAATCTATTGCATTTCTATACACCTATAATGAAGCAATAGAAAGAAAAACTAAGGAATCAATCCCACTTATAATTGCACTAAAAACCATAAGATACCTATGAATAAGCCAAATCAAAGAGGTGGAAAACTCTTACTCTAAAAACTATAAGGAAAGAAAATAAAGAGGACACAAAGAAATGGAAAGACATTCCATGCTCATGGATTAGAAGAACAAATATAGTTAAAATGTCTATACTACCCAAAAAATCTACACATTTAATGAAATCCCTCTCAAAATACCAACAAAATTTTTCATAGAGCTAGAGAAAACAATACAAAATATGTACCACAAAATATATACTACAAAAGACACCAAATAGCCAAAGGATCTTTGAAAGAGTAAAGCAAGACTGGAGGCATCACAATTCCAGACTTGAGTTATTTCATAAAGCTGTAATCATCAAAACAGTATGATACTGGCATAGATCAATGGAGCAGAAGACAGAACCCAGAAATGAGCCTAGAACTATAAGATCAATTAATCTTTGACAAAGCAGGAAAGAATATCTCGTCAAAAAACGGTGTTGCATTTGCAACATGCAGAAGAATGAAACTAAACCACTTTCTTTCACCATACACTAAAATAAATTCAAAATGGATTCAAAACTTAAAGACATGAAAGCCTTAAAAACCTAGAGAAGAACACAGGCAGTAACCTCTTTGGTCTCAGTCATAGAAACTTCCAAATAGGTAAGAAGGGGGAAATAATAGCAAGGGAAACAATACCAAAAATAAACACTTGGGACTTCATCAAAATATAAAGTTTCAGCATAGCAAAGGAAACAATCAACAAAACTATAAGACAACCTATGGAATAGGAAAAGATTTGCAAATAACATATTTGATAAAGGGCTAGTGTCCAAAATCTATAAAGAACTTATCAACTCAATATCCCAAAAATTAATAATACATTTTAAAAATGGGCAGAAGACATGAATAGAAAGTTTTCCAAAGAAGACTTACAAAAGTTTTCCAAAGATGCCCAACAGACACATAAATAGATGTTCAATATCACTTGTCATCAGGGAAATACAAATCAAAACTATAATGAATATCATCTCACATCTGTCAGAATAGCTAAAACAACAACACAAGAAACCACAAGTGTTGGGAAGACATGAAGGAAAAAGAGGTCTCTTGCACTATTGGTGGGAATGCAAACTGGAGCAGCCACTGTGACAAACAGTATGGAGGTTTTTCAAAAAGTCAAAAATAGAAATACCCTGCAATCCAGCAATTGTACTGCTAGGTATTTACGAAAATAATACAAAAATACTAATTCAAAGGGAACTATGCACCCCAAGGTTTAAAGCAGCATTATCTACAAGAGCTAACCTATGGAAATGGCCCAAGCGTCCATCAACTGTTGAATGGATAAAGAAGAGTATGTATACCATATCCATAAAAAGGAATGAAATCTTGCCATTTGCAATGACATGAATGAAACTACAGAGTATTATGATAAGTGAAATAAGTCAGTCAGAGAAAGATAAATACCATATGATTTCACTCACATGTGGAATTTAAGAAAGAAAACAAATGAGCATAGGAGGGAAAAAAGAGAGGGAGAGGCAAACCAAGGAACAGACCCTTAAGTATAGAGAACGAACTGAGGGCTACCAAGGGGAGGTTGATGGAGAGATGGCTAAAATAGGTATGGGGAAGAAGGAGTGCACTTGTGATGATACCGGTGTTGTATGGAAGTGTTCAATCAGCAAACTGTACACCTGAAACTAACATTACACTATATTTTAACTAACTGGAATGTAAATAAAAAGTTTAAAGAAAAGCACAAATTTCTGAGCCTTTTCATTATGGCCTTCTCTTCCCAAGGACACCCACAGACCCCATGAGAAACCCTAGAATAGGAGTTCATGCCTGATGGCTATAAAAGAGTTATTCTGGAACATCATGCAATTTAATTAAGACAGTGAGTCAATAATTTATTAATTTAACAATTTAATTTAGAACAATTTCCTCTTATCAGATTCATTAGCCTAATTTCAACCTGTAATTACCTTCCCTTATGATACATTTTTTTGTATGGTAGATGCCCACCTGGTTCCCCCAGGTGAAGTGCTTATAAGCATCCATCTCATTACAGTTCAAATATCATGTTATTTTTCTTCCTTAAGTCTGTTTTTTTAGCATGGTTGTAAACAATGCCATCAGGGATAAAAAGTGTTTGAAGCTGAGGATTAAGGTACAAATGTGTGAAAATAGGAAGCCCTGGAATTTACTGTGGTTTGAAAGAAAAAGTTGACTCCACAAAAGGACTGTTCTAGACTCCTGGTGACTATTTCTGGGTAGGGTGCTGCTGGGAAATCCCAGATCCCCAGAATTCCTTTGGTTCATACTTGCTTCCACAGCCCCCTCACTGTAATGATCTCACCTCCTATCCGGCTTCAGTTTGCATCCATTTTTCCTTTCCTCTCAGTCTGTCCCTGTTTTTGTTCCATTTTTGGTCACCCTCTATTCAAACCTCAGATATCTCACAAAACTACTGTAGTTTTCTTAATCAGCCTTCTGCCTCCACCATCTGCCTCTACAAAGAGACTTCCCAATGCACCATTCTCCTGACCTCATCAGAATGTCACCTTGTCAGAGTGCTTCCGTGTCTCATGATTTCCAATGGACACTTCACACATGTGATTGCACTGGATCCTCCAAACAAAACCATAAGGTAGGCATCATTTCTATCAAGTGGGAACTGAGGTTTGAGAACAACTTACAGAAGAGCCAAGATTCTAGCCAGGATCTAGCCAGCATGCTTTTCTTACTAAACCTGTGTCATAGTTTTTCCTGTTGTAAAAACTTTCATAAAACCCACTCCTACTGAATTCAGCCTAAGCCACCTACCTTGATGCTCAAGCCCTCTGTGACCTGGTCCTAGCCTGCTTCTTCAACTTTGTTCTAGCTCTCCCCACCCCCATTAACATTCCCAAGTCCCACAAGTCTGAACTTCCCAACACCTGCCCCTTTGTTCATTTGAGAAGTCCTCTCCACTAGCCCATCCCCCCTTTCAATGTCCTGCCGATTCACCAGGATTTATGTGACTCTCAGGGAAAGCTCATTCTCTTACAGACTCATATTCTTCCACAGTACTTGCCTCATTCTTTCTTGTGTTACAGTTAAAATTCTCTAGGTAGAAGGTCTCTTTCCCCCAACTAGACTCTAGGTACCTTGAGGAAAGAAGCTAGGCCTGTTTGTTAACATCTTTGTATGACTCTCAAAGTTTGACCAGAGATACCTGACACTAGGTCAGAATCAACAGTTGTTAGATGGATGGATAGTTTTATGTATGAATGGATAAATAGATAAATTAATAAAGAAAGTATCTATCTGATTAGGTTATTATTTCTCAGGATATGAAAAAATACATTTGATTAGTAAACATACAATAAGGTACTAGTTATGGTGGTATAATAAAACAATATTGTTTCTGGAATAGCAGTAAGTGGTTAATAGTAAATATTTTAGATCAATGCTATATCTCTACTTTTAGACTAACAAGTTTATAAGTTCCTTGAGAGCAGGGACTCACTGATTTGGCACCATAAAATAGGACTTCTTACCCACCCTAGAGGGAAATCCACTATACCAAGCTTCTTGTTAGAGCCCCTGGAAAAAAGCAAGGCTTCCCATCATAAATCAAGGCTTTAGGGACAGGGTTGCTGAATCCAAGCATGATTCTGCTATGTAAGCCTCCCTTGAGTTTCAATGTCCTTTTTGAAAACAGAAATGAGGGGCCCTCTCCCATGAGTTGCATTGGGGAATAAATGTGATAACCCATATGATGCCCTCAGCACAGTCATAAAAAGGCTTCATGAATGGCAGTTATTGCCATTCATGCAGCAGATATAGTTCATGTCTCAGCTTCTGTCTTGTTGGTGATAACTGTAACTGTAAGTCCTTACTAGTGGTTATTAGGTCTTATCAAAGTAGGAAAATATGCACCTTCGATAAAGTCAACTTATAGGCAGTTTTAATAGAAAAACCTAACTAATTGCATTTTTAAAATGAGGTTAATCTAAAAGGGAATTGCATAAACATAATAGAAAGACAAGAGACAAACCCTCACATATATGGGTAATGAATTTATGACAAAGGAGCCAATAATATACAATGGGAAAGGAGAGTCTCTTCATTAATGCTGCTGGGAAACTGGACAGCCACATGCAAAAAAATGAAACCAGACTGCTATCATATCAGGCACAAAAGTTAACTCAAAATGGATTGAAGACATGAGTGTTAAGACCTTAAATCATAAAACTCCTAACAGAAAACATAAAAAGTAAACTCCTTGACATGAATCTTAGGGATGAACTTTTGGATTTGACAACAAAAGCCAAAATAAATAAGTACTACATCAAACTAAAAAGCTTTTCATAGCAAAGGAGACCATCAACAAAATGAAAAGGAAACCTACTGATTAGGAAAAAATACTCTTAAATCATGTATCAGGTAAGAGGTTAATATCCAAAATAAACAACTCACACAACTCAACAGCAAAAACAAAACAAAACAAAAACCAAAAACAAACAAAACAAAACTCAAATAATCTAATTAAAAATGGCAGAAGATCTAAATAGACATTTTTCTAAAGAAGACGTACAGATGGCAAACAGGTACGTGACAAGATGCTCAACATCACTAATATCAAGGAAATGCAAATCAAAACAATGAGATGTCACTTCATATATGTCAGAATGGCTATTATAAAAAAGAAAAGAAATAGCAAGTATTCACAAAGATACGGAGAAAAAGGAAACTGTGCACAGTTGGCGGGAATGTAAATTGGTGCAACCACTATGGAAAACAGTTTGGTGGTTCCTAAAAAACAAACAAACAAACACTATTATAAGATCCTGCAATTCCACTTAGTAATGAAACCACTAATTTGAAATAAAGAAACAACAACATGAAATGTTTTATATTTTTATATATATATATATTTTTTTTTTTTCATCTCCATGTTCATTACAGCACTATTCACAATGGCCAAAGAAACAATCTAACTGTCCGTTGACAGATGAATTGATAAAGAAAATATGGGGGCACTTCGATGGGTCAGTTGGTTAAGTGTCCAACTTTGGTTCAGGTCGTGATCTCACAGTCCACAAGTTTGAACCCCCTGTTAGGCTCCATGCTGACAGCTCAGAGTCTGAAGCTTGCTTTGGATTCTGTGTCTTCCTCTCTTTCTGCCTCTCCCCAACTTGCACTCTGTGTGTGTGTGTGTCTTTCTCTTTCAAAAATAAACATTAAAAAAAAAGAAAATGTCTCACACACGCACACACACACACACGCACGCACACACACACACCATGCACACACTGGAACATTAGTCAGTCATAGAAAAAAATAAAATTTTTCCTTTTATGTCAACATGGATAAAATTTGAGGATGTTATGCTAAGTAAAATAAGTCGGAAAGAGAAAGAGGAATACCAAAATAACTTCACTTTGAGGGAAATGAGGAATCTAAAACAAAACAAACAAACAAACAAAAAACAAGCTCTTAGATACATAGAACAGGGTATTTGCCAGAGGCAAAGATTAAGGGGGTGGGTGCTGGGAGCCGCACCAGCCTTGCTGGATGATAAGGTCACAGTAAGGAAATGGCAGACATTTCATGGCTCCTGCCACAAGTGATGGAAACTGGCATCTCCTTCTACTACTGATGCTCATGTAAAATTAAGCCTGTTGCTATTGATTAGGCCTCACAATGTTCCAAGTCAGACCAATATTCCCCACACAGATACCTCATGGGAAGAAGCATATTCCTACCTCTATAAAGAGGAAGTTAAACAAAGCACTGCAGATGTTTGTCGAAAGGCTCTTCTATTGAGCTTCACAAACTTAAGACAAGGATAATAAAGGGGGTTAAAGATCACAAGAATAATATTTACCCTTGCGGGAGAAAAGGCCTAATTTAGGAATAAGAAATAAACAAGAGCCAGGCATAAGTTACTGGGCATGCATATGCTAATTTGGTGCCCATTGTGAGGATAGGTAAGAGTAGTTACAACTTAAACTCATATGCAAAGGCTGGCTCATCTAGCTTACACCTTCAACATCAAAGAACAAGGTTGACAAAAGGTTTACTCATTAACCATCATGAATACATTTTTCCTCTTGTGAGCCTAATAGAATGCCTCCTAGCCCTGTTTATGCCTGAATCTTAGGGTTATTGTTATAAACCAATGTGTTTGCTATCTGCTTCTCACTGAAAACATCCTGCTATCTTCTTAGTTGTGAGATTTACTACCGGTTCAAACAAATGCATATGTTATCTGCTTTTCACTGAGAATATCCTGTTATCCTATGATATATAAATTACCTCCTTGTAATTAGAAGAGTTCTGTAAAAATGCCTCTGTAAAACCTGTTTCTGCACCCTTCTTAAAGCATCTTTTATTACTGAGAATTATTTGTAAAAATTCCACTTTTTGATGTTGTAAGTCTATAAATAAAGGCCCAAAACCTGGTGAGATAGAAGAAGATGATACCTAGAAAGAAAGAAACTTCGTGAATCTCTCTTAACCCATTTTCCCATCCGCCGCTACCTCTTCAGGGAGCCCTGGACCAGTTGGAGTGGGCCTCAGGCAGGGGCGGGAGGGGGGATTGGTGGAATGGTGAAGGGGATCCAAAGGTATGAACTTCCAATTATAAAATTAAGAAGTCCTGGGAATGTAATGCAGAACATGGTGACTGTAGTGAATAATTGTATATTGTATATTTAAAAAGTGTATGGTGA
>PJEM01012650.1:27708-45809 GCA_004023845.1 Helogale parvula | reverse complement strand
GGGGGGCTGCAGTGTTAGCGGAGCGCCCATTTACAAAGTGACGTCTGCATTTACCATCAGGACCGTCCTCCAGCTGCGAACTGTCACCAGCCACCAGCATCAGGACAGCCTGTCTTGTTCACTGCTGAGTCCCAGGCCCCTCAACAGGCATCTGGCGGGCGGTCAGCCAACAACCAGTATCAAACGTGGAATGGATATTAGAGACGCGAACACGGAGACTCAGAAAGGACGCCACTCCCCAAAGTCACTCCCCACGAACAGCCAGCTCCTGCGGCTCCAGCTCCCCAGGGAGGGGTGCTTCCCCCGCAGGACAAAGGTAATTTGAACCAGCAGACCTCACTGCTGATTCTTAAGGCGGAGAAGAGGAAAGTTCTGCAAACGTTTGGGGCACCACCGTGGGGCCGTGGAGGGTGCCGCTCAGATCTCCCAGCTGCCAAGACTGTGATTGGCTGACAGCCTCCAGCTGCTGCACCTTCCAGAAACCTCCAAAGCCCCACTTTCCCAGGGCCACTCCCACCCAATGACTGAGCACAGCGTGAGTGACACCGCGGGCCACCCATAATGGACACAGGATGCCTCGAGGGGCAGTCCTCACTCTGGGGCGCTCGATCAGCCTGGCCGAGACCTCCCACTCAGCCCTCTTTCCTTCCCCTCCCTTTCCACAGCTGTCAACCCCGCACCACACTCTGTTCCTGCCCCCCTCCTCATCATCCTGCACAGACACTCGCCCCCCATAATTCTCTCCTACCATCTGAACAGATGGGTTCTCAGATAGAAACTGGATTCATCCACTAGGCTTTCAAAGGATTCTGGGTGACCGTGGAAGGATGAATGGTGTCTCCCTGCAAAAATGACTATTTCCTAAGGTGTGGAACCTACGACTATGTTACCTTATATGGTGAAAGGACTTTGGAGATGTGATAAAGTTGGGGGTCTTGAGCATGGGAAGAAAATCTCCCTGGATTTTCTAGGTGACCCCAGTGTAATGAACAAAGGCCCTTGTGATACAGGAGTGCTGATGCACAGGGGCACATGTACCCCAGTGTTCATAGCGGCACTTTCAACAATAGCCAAATCATGGAAAGAGCCTCAATGTCATTCATCAAATGATGAATGGATCAAGACGATGTGATTTATATGTACAACAGAATACTACATGGCAATGAGAAAGAATGACATATGGCCATTTGTAGCAACATGGATGGACCTCGAGGGTGCCATGCTAAGCGAAATAAGTCAGGCAGAGAAGGACAGATACCATATGTTTGCACTCACAAGTGGAAGAGGAGAAACTTAACAGAGGACCATGGGGGAGGGGAAGGGGGAAAATAGTTGGGGCGAGGGAGGGAGGCAAACCATGAGAGGCTCTAAACACTGAGAACTGAGGGCTAATGGGGGAGGGGGGTGGAGAAGGGGGGTTGACGGGCATGGAGGAGGGCACTTGTGGGGATGAGCACTGGGTGTTCTATGGAAACCAACTTGACAATAAATGATAAAAGAAATCCTGCAGAAGAAATCAACTCCACAGATACCTTGGTGTTAGCCCTTGATTTGAGTCTTCAGTGAGACTCATTTCAAACTTCTGATCTCCAGGACTGTAAGAGAATAAATCGGGTTGTTTTAAGCCACTGTGTTTTGTTAGAGCAGCGTTTGCTTGTGTTTTTCGTTTTTTTAATGTTTGTTCATTTTTGAGAGAGACAGAATGTGCGAGCGAGGGAGGGGCAGAGAGAGAGGGAGACACAGAATCCGAAGCAGTTCCAGGCCCTGAGCTGTCAGCACAGAGCCCGACGCGGGGCCAGAACCCACGAACGGTGAGATCATGGCCTGAGCTGATGGGATGCTTAACGGACTGGGCCACCCAGGCGCCCCTGTTAGAGCAGCAATTGTAAACGAAGACAGTAGTGAAGTAAGAGGGAAGTAGGAGGATCATCACATGGAGAAATCTTTACACTCAAGACACTCCAGCTTTATCCTGAAGACTTCACAACAGGCCGTACTTCAGTGGTGCTGCTGCCGGAAACAGCAAACAGAAACCCGCTCGGACATCCACACCCGTGGCGGGGTGCATGCCTCTGCTCAAATTTACTTTGTTTTGGGTGCTTTGAGGCAGCAGGGCGCCCAGAGAGACACATCTGCTCACACTCCCAGCGTCAAGGTCAGAGGCCAGTCTGGATTCCAAATCTCATCTCTGCCATTGTGTTTCTCAGCTGTGGGACCCTGGGCGAGGTACCCATCGGCCTGAGGCACCATTTCTTTCCCAGAATCCAGAATCCTGGGGCTGGTCATGCTTCTCTAGGGGGCTGAGGTCCTGGAGGGGCAAGTAGAAAAGGGCTCAGGAAAAAGCTGATGATGATGCATGATAAGATTATCCCGATCTCCTCCAAGAAGAAAACCGGCTTTTGGAACCTGCATTTTTTTTTTAATTCACCCATTGCACAAATATTTATGCGCACAGTCCCCAGGGTGTTGTCCTAGAGCACGGGACAGCAAACGTTTGGAAAGAGTTTTGGAAAGGGCTTTTGGTAACTATTTTAGGCTTTGCGGCACATATGGTCTCTGTCACCACTCAAATCTGCCATCGCAGAGAGAAAACACCTGTGGACATACGTGACTGAGCGTGGCTGTGTTCTAATAAAACTTTATTTACAGGGGCAGCTGCTCAGTTGGTTGAGCATCTGACTCTTGATTTCGCTCAGGTCATGATCCCAGGGTTGTGGGATCTAGCCCAAGTCGGGCTCCATGCTGAGCATGGGGTCTGCTTAGGAGTCTCTCTTCTTTGGCCCCTCTCTCCCCCTCACGTGCTCATTTGTCCTCTCAGATAAATAAATAAATAAATAAATAAATAAATAAATAAATAAAAACTTTATTTACAAAGTCAAGTGGCTGGTCCGCAGGTCATAGTCTGTTGACCTCTGTCCTAGATACTAGACACTAGATGTACATCAGAAAATAAAATAGACATGGTTCTTGCCCTCAAAAAATTTCTCACCTGTAGTCAATATTTTTCTTAAATTAAAAAAAAAAAAGCAGGTGGCTTCTTTTCCTTCTCTGTATAATTGAGGTGGTACAAGATAAAGCCCAAGCTTTGGAACCAGACCTCCAAGGCTCCCATCCTGCTCCATCACTGGCTCGCTGTGTGACTGTGAGCCAGTTACTCACCCTCTCTGTGTGTGCCTGTGTTTCTTCATGGGTCAGAGGAGATGAGAACAGTACCTACTCATTGGATGTTGTGGGAATTAAGTGAGGCTATAGTTTAACATCCAGCAAAGACAGTCAATGGCTTTATTATTAAAAATTGCCCGGGGCGCCTGGCTGGCTCAGTCATTTGAGCATCCGACTTCGGCTCAGGTCATGATCTCACAGCTTATGGGTTTGAGCCCCGCGTTCGGCTCTGTGCTGACAGCCTGGAGCCTGGAGCCTGCTTCGGCTTCTGTGACCCTCTCTCTCTGCCCCTCTCCTGCTCACACTCCTTCTCTCCCTCCTTCAAAAATAAATAAGCATTAAAAACTTAATTGTCAGTGATGACTGAGCACTAAATACACACAGGGGTCATGATCATCTAATTTTGGTTACCTCACAGCTACTCACTAAGGTAGAAGAGTTGCACTCATTTTAAAGATGAGAAGACAAAGGCTCGGGGAGGTGGCATGGTGGGCGGAGTCACACTGCCAGCACACTCCCCGGAATTATCCCGCTGGGTCTGGCCACGGAGTAGGGTGCCCTCGGTCACTACGCTCGGGAGCCCCACGTGGTTAGCTCATGTCTTCTCTGATTTTCAGGGAAAATAGTAACTAATCATGCTTTGGATCCTTCCAAATCCTAAGCACCGAATAAAAAACGCATTTAATTTTGAAGCCCTGCTAAGGTGTCCGGATGGGCCGGTCCCTGCACCAGCTGAGAGATCTCCTGAGTCAGCTTGGGGAGGAGGAGGGGGAATTCAGATCTCCATCATGCCCTCCCTCCTCGCTCCCCCTAAGACACTGTGTCCAGGCACAAAGCACGTGAAATCCACCCCTGACGGTGCCAGCAGTCTTGCCCATGCCTGGCTTCACGCCCCGCCGCCGCTTGGACGGGAGTGGCCTCTTTTTACTCTTCTCAGCTGGACTCCTCAGAGAGGCTTGTCTCCCGCACACACATTTGTTCGTCCCTTCAGCAGGCATTTGCTGAGCGCCTACTGTGTGCCTGATGTCATGCTGAGTGCCGGGGGACGCGTCGTGCCCAGGACAGAGCCCATGCTCTGTCCTCATGGAGCGCCCTCTCCTGAGGGGAAGTCCGGCATGAATGATGACATCAGTGGAGAAACCACACCAGGGAATGCCAGGTCACTGAGGGTGGGTATGCAGCTGCTGTTTAATGTGTGCACAGCCTCAGTCCTGCTGGGAATGTACTTGACCCGACGGAACGGCACACTGAAAAATGGTTGAACTGGTGAATTTTATGTGTATTTTATCACAATTTTTTAAATGCCCTTCAGGGGCCCCTGGGTGGCTCAGTCGGTTGGCATCCAACTTCGGCTCAGGTCATGATCTCACGGTTCGTGAATTCGAGCCCTGTGTGGGGCTCTGTGCTGACAGCTCAGAGCCTAGAGCATGCTTTAGATTCTGTGTCTCCCTCTCTCTCTCTCTCTGTCCCTCCCTTGCTCGCTCCTGGAATCTCTCTCAAAAATAAATAAACATTTTTCTAAATGAGTTAGCTGTCATTGGAACAAAGATCCAGGATGGTCCAGAAATTCCACGTTTTAGCAAGCAAGAATTGATCAAAAGAAAAACATATCCATCAGCAAGGACCCTTAGCAACCGAGAGACATCCAAACCATTTCTGCACCTCAGTGCCTTCGGTACGCTGATAAATAATGCAGAAAGGCCAAAAGAGAGGAACAGAAAATGTGGCATAGTTTACAGGTGGACACTTAATAAAGTGGTGCTTTGCAGCCACACGTGTGACTGACTGCTTGTATAACCTAATGTGGAGAGAGCATCAGGAGTCTACATTTGAATCCTTTCATAAAAGGTAGGCCACACCCACCTCCGTTTGTTACAGGCCCTGGTCTGTGCAACACAACACGCAGAAGAGAACCGATCTCTCCACCGGTGCTAGGAGTGTAACTTACTAAACTCCGGTCCGTTGTTACAATGATCGTCATTCTCTTTAACTGTGTAGCAAATGCAAGTCATGATCTTCCCATTGCTCATCTCCCATCCCCCCTCCATCAAAACTCCAGTTTTGCCCAGGGATCTGCTCACGGGTTATGGTTATCCTCTGCTGTGTAATCAACCACTCCACAACTTAGTGGGGTTTATTTTCTTTAATGTTTATTTATTTTGAGAGAGAGAGAGAGAGAGAGAGGATGAGCAGGGAAGGGACAGTCAGCGAGGGAGAGAGAGAGAATCCTAAGCAGTCTCTGCTCTGAGCACAGAGCTCGATGCGGGCCTTGAACTCACAAACCATGAGATCATGACCTGAGTGGAAATCAAGAGTTGGATGCTTAACCCACTGGGGCACCCAGGCACCCCAAACTTAGTGGTTTAAAATGACAAGCCCCACATCAGGCTCCATCCACAATGATAGCGCGGAGCCTGCTTGGCATTCTCTCTCTCTCCTCTCTCTCTCTCTCCCTGCCCCCCTCCCTGTGCTCTCTCTTTCAAAATAAATAAACTTTAAAAAATAAAATGACAACCATTCATTTTGCTCAGAACTCTGTAGCTTGGGCAGATCTCAGTGAGGACAGTTCCTGCTTGCTCCAGCCCATGTGGGGAGCCTGGCCAGGGTTGGGGGGTGTGCTTTCAAGACGGCACGCTCACATGGCCCCAAGACGGCGGAGCTCGGCCATGACCGTGGGCCGGGAGCCTCGGCTCCGCATGGGACTCTCCCTACGCTGCGCTTCTCACAGCACCGCAGCTGCATTCCAAGAGTGGCATCCCAAGAAAACAAGATGGAAGCTACATTGGACTTACATAATCTCGCCACAGGGTTTCACATCTCCACGGTCACACGCTCGCGCAGACTCCAGGGAAGAGGGCACAGACACGGCCACTTAATGGAAATGATATCAAGATCACATCACAAGAAAGCACAGTGATGCTTGGAAAGTGCGATCCACCGCAAGATTCCTGGGGTGCCCCCTCCCATGGTCATCATCCTCCATTCCCGATGACTAGCTTAGGCGTGTGGTGGGTTCGAGCCCGTGAATTGTGGGCAAGCCTGCTGAGGTCCTCCGAAGAGGGTGTGTTCGCTCTTAAAAAGAGACACACAAAAGGAAATGGAGTTTCTTTCATGACTGGACGCTAAACTGTCCCTGGAAATGACATCCAGAATGAGGAGAGCATCTTGTGACCATTAGGGCTGCAGACATTAAGGTGGCAGAGGAGAAATAAGAGAAGGACGTGGGTCCCTGGTGAAGTGATCAAGGCACTGACTTAATCCTGGAGTCACTGTGACCTGAGATAATAAATTTGTCTTAGTGCTTAGGCCAATGGAATGAGATTTTTGTCACAATAAAAGCATCCCTGTTGATACAAATAGTTACCATTTATTGAGCCGTTACTACATACCCACAGCACACAGGACCACAACTCTGCCACCCAGCACTGTACGTTTCCCAGGTTGAATCCTCTCCGCAACCCTCAGGCAGGCGCGGCTATGCACCTCATCGTGCAGAGAGGAAACTGAAAATCACAGACCGTATGAGCACTGCACGGGGGCCCCCAGCAAGGGGGAGAGCTGGGATTGGGACCTGGGGTGAAGGCTGCTGTCACCCATCACTCACCAGGAGCACTGCCTCCAGACACTGCTGTCCACCGGCTCCCTGCCTCCTCCCCCTGCATCCCAAACCCCACTCCGATTCACAAGTTGCTTCGGACGGCAGCCTATTTGTTGCCGCCACGAACCAGATCTACTGGAAGCAACTGCAATCTTCAAACAATTCCGTGAAGCTACTTAAGAGCCACACTATGAAATCTAAACCAGAGGAGATTCACCCCCAAGGACGGCGGTTCGAGTTCCGGCTGCAGTGGGACGCCCGCTCTGCTTCGAAATGCCCTCCACCTGCCTTTTCTTTTATGTTTTTTTTTTTTCTTTTTGAGGGACAGAGAGAGACAGTGCGAGCATGGGAGGGTCAGAGAGAGAGGGAGACACCGAATCTGAAGCAGGCTCCAGGCTCTGAGCTGTCAGCACAGAGCCCAATGAGGGCTTGAACCCACAGACTGTGAGATCATGACCTGAGCCAAAGTCGGACACTTAACTGACTGAGCCACCCAGGCACCCCTCCACCTGCCTTTTCAAAAGCGAGATTCCAATTTAGATGGAGTGCTGCTTACAGAATTTTTTTTGATTGTGATAACAATCTTAAAACACAATCAAGTGCTTTGCTCAAGTGTCAAAGCACCACCTGTCAGAAAACAACAAATCTTCCTGGCAGGAAATGGAGTAGATCCATAAAGTGCCTGGATGATCTCTATACCCAGAGAATCTAGAAAAAGCCACAGAGGTAAGAATAGCATTTGACAAAAGCATGGAAGCCAGCAGGCATTTAATGAAACCACGTGCACCGACTTCAAAGAGGCAGAAACACACATACTGATATCAGACCATGTGACCGTTCATTGCGGGGTCCAAAGAATCAAGGGCGACATTAAAATGAATAATGCCTGGTGGTTCGATCTGGTAACCATCGGTTCAAATTCCGGACCTTGTAAGCTTCATTTCTGCAACTTTCTCAGTATCTCCTTGTTTAACTTATCAGTCAGAACCTTTTCTGTTGTATCTGAACAAAACCCCACTTTAGAAGTTTCTTTAAAATGAGAAGCTATTGTTTTGGGTAAATAAAATGATCAAGGGCTTCAGGTACAGGTGAATCCAGGCGCTCAGATGATATGATCAAGGCCTGGTCTCTCCCCAGGTCACAATTCTGTTTTTCTGTGTTGAATAAATGAAGGCAGATGCACCTGTACCCCATCTCAAGCCATACAAGAGTCCACTTATCTTTCTTCTAACAACATAGTCGTAAGTCTCCACAATTTCCAGTCCTGGCCCAAGATTCAGGGCCGAGCCTCCGCATTCAACCACATTTAATATCCCTCTCGGATCCAATAGGATTACAGCATCCTATTCCGAGCCTCGGCTAGAATCCTGGGATACACTCAGCAGAGTAAAGTAAGCAAGCAGTGATTTTACTGTGCGACTTTCAATTTAATAGAGCCAAGATGCAGGCTGGCTGCAAGAGGCAAAAATTAAATGGTGACCTTTTCAAAATTTGCTTTCTCCGATGCAAATGTTAGCCCATGGCTGCAACCAGACATTTATCATGTCTGATTAGTAGATTTATAGTCAGACAATTCTAAACACACAGAAAACAGAAACATGCCCTCATGTCACTGTACCCCGCCCCCTTTCTTGACCAAGCTCCTTAATGTTTGACGGCTCAATGTGACCTAGTCACTTGCCCTGCCCCAGACACACAAATGTCCCAGGAAGAATGACTGCATTTACACTGCTGTTATTTGTTTCCACATCAACGCTGAGGAGCTGGGGGGAGGAGGGTGCCTCAGCGGAGTCGGGGAAGCTGGCACAGAAAAGGAATGGAAAAATCTAGAGTGTTAAGAGGGAGACATCAGAGACTAAAGGATTCCAACTTGTCACGTTCATCGGTCTTTGTGCTCCTCTGAGAATTTCCAGAAATGATGGAGATTTGCAGAGGGTATTACATTTCGTGACCACAATCCCGTCTCCGCAAAGCCTGCACGGACGCAGACCTCGCTGACGGTGGAATCAGTCACAATTTAGTGAGCTAAGCGTCTAATGCTCCAAACTGGGATGCTATTCAATTCGAACAATATTCATTGGGCATTGAGTGTCCCAGGATAACTGTCCTGAGAAGAAATAAGAGAAGGAGGGAGAAAAGGAAGAGATGGGGGAGGAGGGGAGAAGGGGGGAAGGGGGAAGAGGGCAGGGAAGGGAAGAGGAGGGACATTGGTGAGCATCTGTGTGATGAGGCTCTGTAGTGCAGTGGATAAGGTCACAGCCTTCAGCCAGAGCCCGATCTTGATCTCGAGTGCTGGCTCCGCTGTTCCCCAGCTGTGTGACTCCTGGTGGGTTACCAAACCTCTCTGAGCTTCCACTTCCTTCTCTGTAAAATGGAGCTAAACCTAAGCTTTCAGTACAGGTGTCAGTGCGATGGGTGCGGATCAGGGTGTGGGGCGGAGCACAGAAATCTCTCCGGCTGTGTAAGCGGAGCCAGCGGGGCCAGGCGTGAGCCGCACCCCCACGCTGGAGGGAGCCTTCTACCTCAGCCTACTCTGGAGGTGGGCTTACTGCTGCCCCTGGTTCTCCACCCGCCCTCCCTCGACCACTCAACTCTTCTAGCACTTCCCAAATAAACCCCTTGCACGGAATCCTTGTCTTGGCATCAGTGTCTTAACAGAGGCTCAGAGAGGTTGAGGCAATGGCCCAAGGACACACAGCTACTAAACAAAGGCAGCTTCGAACGAGACCCGTCTCATTCCCTAAAGGCTGTGATCACGTACCATCTCTCCCTAAGACCACTGACACGTCCGCGCTGCAGGAGGGCAGCACCAGCCACTTTTCCTAAGTACCCGCGTTACAGGGAACACACTGCTCACCCCGGCCGCCTCCTCCTCCTGCTGGTTCCGCTGATGACGGGCTGTGTTTCCTCTAACATTCAACATAGGGCCACGTGGCACTCCTCTGCCTCAAGTACTTCCGTCTCACGGTACTTGAATAGATGGGGAAGGGGGCATTTCCAGAGACTCATTCCCAAAAACAATGATCCCATGAGCTGTGGTATTTAAAAAAATATATATATATATTTCTGGGAGTGAAGCCAGGTGAGACAGTTCTGGACTTGCTAACCCCCTCCCGGGGCCTTACAACCCCATGAAGACGCTGAAGAATGAAAGGGTCTAGGAAATCCTGCGGAAACATCACTGTTCAACCAGCACCTTTCAGGCTTTTTTTTTTTAACTATAAAATCCTTTTCAGGTTATCATTTATCAAGTTCCCTGTAGAAACACATTTTGACAAATACTAGATAAGGGGTTGATCAGAGGTAGAAGCCTCCATCTCACTTTTACGTAGGATTTAATTAACTTGGGTAGTTATCTGATTAGCGTGTGTGGATCTGGCCGTGGGGATGCGACATGCAGGGGTATGAGGTCCATCTGATGCCAGGAAGCCAGCACCACCGCGACCCATCAGCTAGCAGGTACTTAGGATCTATATTGTGATTTGCCACGAAGCCAAAGGATGTAGGAGAACTGGGCGGACTTCTGGAAAGGACCATCGGGAACTCTGTTTCCAGGGGTGCTTGGAGGGCTCAGTCTGTTGAGTGTCCAACTTTGGATCAGGTCATGATCTCACAGTTCATGAGTTCAACCCCCACATCAGGCTCTGTGCTGACAGCTCAGAGCCCAGAGCCTGCTTTGGATTCTGTATCTCCCTCTCTCTCTCTCTCTCTCTCTCTCTCTCTCTCTCTCTCTCTCTGCCTCACCCCCACAGGTTCTCTCTCTCTCTCTCAAAAATAAATGAGCACCTCTGTTTCCAGCCTCACGTCGTCAGTGTCCCTGCTGTTGATCATGGGAGGTAGGACATGGTGGCAAGCGTCAGTGGACTTTAGAAGGAAATGGAAAATTTCACATACTGGGAAAAGGGTCCCAGGAACTGTGGGAAGAGTTGATTTATTCAACATTTAAAAACTACCTATTCACGCCTCAATTTTACCCCCAGATAATATGGGGGTTAGGAAGTAGACAGGTGCATTTTGAACAACACCAGTCGTGACGCTGTTGGAGCTGAGTGGCAGGCACGTCCAGGTTCATGACACTGCTCCGTCTCCTGACACGTATGTCTGACCTGCCCGTTAAACAGTGCGCAGCATGTGTCGGTCTGAGCGGAGCCCGGGAGAACCGGAGCCCGAGACCCGCAAACACCCAGCGAAGCCCTTCTCCGCGGCCTCCCCTGGATGACTGAGCAGGATTTGAAGAGAGGACACGCCGGTCCCTGTGTGACACTCTGTAACGCAGGCCCCCGAGTCGTCTCACGTGCCCCGTGCAGGGCACACACCCCGCATCGGGGGAGACGCACGACAGACCCATCATATGAGTCGCCGAGGAAACAGCGACGGACGTGGATGTCATCCACTCAAACCGGCGACCCGTTTATTTTTTAAATTGGCACGAACATGACCATCACCGCCGGCCCTGAGAATCCCGGCCTTGGGGCGGACAGCGCTTCCTGCCTGTCGGACTCGGGATGTGGAGACCGTCTCTCAGACGGAAAATCGAGGAGGAGAGGAGTGCCACCAGCGTGAGTCTGGAGGGGGAATGTCAACAGAGATTTTAGATGAGTTGCTGAGGGTCTGCTTAGCCATCACTTCCCACCCCCAGAAGTGAGTCCAGCGTGTCATAATAGCCTGTCGAATGTCTGTGTCCCCTCCCCTCCCCGATCAGACTGAGAGGTCCTGGCGACAAAGACTGTATCTGTCTGCTCACCCCGTCTCTCCCGGAGGGAGCCCGGCTGCAGGACAGCAGGAAACTCGGAAAGGAAGCGGATGCTGCCCGTGTCCCACCAGAACCTCTTTGCCAGGCGGGCGCACCACCCCCAGCCGCGAGGGGCTTACGGGTGCACCTGCTCCAGAGAACTGGGCTCCAAATGGAGCTGCCCCGCCCAGAAGGCCAGACCCGAGCCCGGCCCTGGAGCAGCCTGCAGCCCATGACTGGCTGACATCGTGGTCCAGAAGGCTGGCCCTCTCGGCTCGAGACTCGCCAACTCTGTAGTGCAGTTTATGCTCCAGAGCGCCCCCCACGGGTCAGGCTGAAGAGCTCTCCCGCTGTGCTTGTGTCCTGTGTCCTGCCTTCCCTGGCTTCTCTCACTCCCTTTCTTCTGAGAGTCTTCCCTCAAAAACATCACTTGAACAAGAATCCCCACCTCTGAGAAGAGAGGCACTGGAGAGGAGACCAAGTCTGGGCAGAGCATCATGGTATTGCTGACATTCTGCCTAGCACATACGGGCTCCTTAAAGAGTTGTGAAATGACTGGATGGAGAGACAGATGGGGGGGACCCATGACCCTATGAGGGGGAAAAAATAGAACATACTGACTTCATACCAAAGGAAGTGGTAAAAGATCATCAGAGAAACCCGGGTCTGAATCTTTCTCTCCCTCCTCATAGCCTTGTGAACTTGGGCAAATTACAGTACATCTCTGAGCCTAGGTCTGCTCATCTGAAAATGGGGGGATAGTCATCATACCTACTTCATAGGGCTGTAATGAGCCAGTGATTTAATGTACCTACAAAACTCATGCCACAGTGCCTGGCACATAATAACCCCTTGATAGATAGCACCTGTTATTATTACCATCAATTTCTTATTCTTTTTTAATATTTATTTGTTTTTGAGAGAGAGAGAGAGCGTGAGCAGGGGAAGGGCAGAGAGAGAGAGACCCAGAACCCGAAGCAGGCTCCAGACTCCGAGCTGTCAGCACAGAGCCTGACGTGTCAAACTCACGAACTGCAAGATCATGACCTGACCCAAAGCCAGACACTTAACCGACTGAGCCACCCAGGCGCTCCCCGTCATTTGCATGATTACTATTGACCCAACTGAGAGTCACATACAAAGTGCTTCCTCCTATTGCAAACTCCATATAGTCAAACAAGCAAACTCTGGTTTTAAAAAAAAGGCAATCATCGGTAGCGAATTGTTCAAAAGGGAGAGGTTAAGCTCAAGGAAGTGAGCCTTTCCTTCTTGTGGTAAAATGAAACCCAACACAGAAACACAAGTTGATTTCTTGAGGAAAGAATCATCTCATCCCCGGGAGATACCCTACATGAGCTGATGAGCCGGAGGCCTTCAGAGAAGGGTCCATCAATGAGTATTTTAACACCCTGGCCTTTTCATCTAGAGCCGATCAATAAGCATCTCCGGGTCCCTCTTAGGTTGTGATTAGTTGTTTTCATTATTTATGATTGGCTTCATACTGACGGGATAAAATTTTCACAGAATCCCTAGGCGTCAGGAATTATCAGCATAGAAAATTCTGAAAGTACGAGTCACTGGGCCAAGCCTTGAGGGCAAGCAAAAATAAATGGCACACTGTTTCTCTCTTGGACACACCCCCACTGGTGGTCTGAGCCACGGTCAGGAGCCTCCTCCCTGGTCTCCCTGCTGCCTCCCTCCCCCCACTGCTGTAGAGTCCCATCACAGAGGCCTCGGGAATCCCAAATGTTAAGATACAAAATATGATGCTATCACTCCTCTGCTCTAAAGCCTCCCGTGACTCCCCATCTTAATCAGAGTAACAGCCAAAGTCCTACAGTGGCCCCGGGGTTCTCCCCAGTCTGTCCCCCATGACCTCCGTGGCTTTGCCTCTTATCACTCTCCCCCCTTGCTTGCTCTACCTCCAACCAGAATGACTGCTTTGCTTTAGCCTAAACATTTCAGGTACACTTCAAACCTCAGGGCCTTTGCACTAGCTGTTCCCTCTGCCTGGGATACCCTTCCCCAGTTATGAACATGCCTCATCTTCCTACCTATTTTTGGTTTTTACATTATTAATGTTTTTTTTTGAGAGAGAGAATAGGTGTGTGCACACAAGTGGGGGAGGGGCACAGAGAGAGGGAGACACAGAATCTGAAACCGGCTCTGAGCTGTGAACACAGAGCCCGACGTGAGGCTCAGACTCACGAGCTGCGAGATCATGACCGAGCCGAAGTCGGACGCTTTGACTGAGCCACCCAGGTGGCCCTTCATCACTTCTTCAAGTCTCTGCTCAAATGTCACCTTGTCAGTAAGACTTCCCTGATGTCCCTATCTAAATGGGACTTCTATCTAAATGACTTCCCTACGCACACTCCCTATTTCTCCTTTCTCACTTTTAACTTTTTCCGGAGCACCTTATTAGTCACTCCCCCCCCCCATTCAATGTCTACCTGCCCGACCAGAAGGTCAGCACCAGGTGAACGGAAATTTTTGTATTTTAGTCCCTGCACCCCAGCACCTAGAAGAGTGTCTGGCACATTACATAAATACTAGACTAAATATAATATGTCTCTAAATATGAATAGTATCAATATATTTAACATATGTAAATGAATATATATTTAAGTTATGATAACATAATGTATGCATTTATATTATAATTATGCATCACAATTATAACATTATATATATGATACATAATATATTCATATTATAATGTCTTCGTTTGGTGAGCTATAACAAAAATATCACAGACTGGGTAGCTTAAACAATAAAAATTTATCTTTCACAGTTCTGGTGGCTGGGAAGGTCACGGTCACGGCAGAGTCTATGTCCAGGGAAGACTCACCTCCTGGTTCACAGATGGCCGGCTTCCTGTGTCCTCACATGGCAGATGGGACAGGGGAGCTCGCTGGGACTCTTTTATAAGGACACTAATTGCATTCATGAGGGTCCCACCCTTAGGACCTAGTCACCTCCCAAAGGTCCCACCGCTCAATATCATCACTTTGGAGGCTAGGATTTCAACATATGAATTTAGGGGACACAAAAACATCAGCCTGTAACAACATGTAATATGTGATAATGCGTGCAATACCTAATAACATATATTACCTAAAATACAAATAAATTAAAAATTAAATAAAATATATTACCTATAACAACATATAATTACATTCTAATTGTAAGAGGATATAAATATATAATCCATAACATAAATAGTACGATTGAAAAGTAGCTGCTCAGTAAATATTCACGTAAGGAATTGATGAACTGATTGATGAAATTCGTGCCCAGAACAACTCTTCTGAGAGCAGAACTTCCTCTTCCTCCTGCACCAGCCCCACCGACTCCCCTCCGGTGCCCCACGCCCCTCCTCCCGCCCCCTCCAGATCTGGGTTAGTGCTGGTCTCCTTGGCCTGAACGCTTTCTCTACCCACATGTCCAGGTCCTAGTCTGGCTATCCCTCTAGCCCCAGTTCAAGGACACAAGTCGTCTGAGAGCCTTTTCTCATTATCACAGCCTCCGTGACAATCACCTTCGCTCACGGAGGCCGCATTCACCCTCTCTGCCAGGCAAGCTGGCCTGCGGTCACGTCCAATTTACCACCTCATCACTTCTTTGATCTTCCTGGGTGTTAATCATGCCTGCCTCTACCCAGCAGGACTCAGTAAAGACGGGTGGTTTTGTTCTGAGGTCAGAGACCAAGCTACAGGATTTGTCCTCTCGCGTTTTCTTACAGCGCCTGGTCCCAGAGTAAGAATCCAGTGAACACAGCCTTGAAACTTCAAGCGCCCTAGGGTAGAATAAACTCGGCAAATATTCACTCCCTCCCTGCCTCTGCCCCCATTGAAGGAGTGCTTCCCTGTCCCTTGGATGCTGGGAGCGACCGTGCACCTGCTTCGGCCAATGGAATACGAACAGAAATGACAAGCCCCATGGACCCTCGCAGCATCCCTCTGGCTGCTGTGCTGAAAACGGGCTGACGGACGGCAAGCGGGTTGACCCCGGGCGTTAGTGCATGTGGCAAAAGGGATCGGATCCTAGAAATGGCTTCCACGCGGAGCAGAGAGGACTGGCTGGTGGACTAGAGGTGAGATGCGGGCAGGAAGAGAGGGATCAAGGTGACGTTCGGAGCCAGAGCAGCTGGAAGGAGGGGGTTGCCATCTGACGTTGGGAAGACCGTGGATGGAGCGGGGGTTGGTTTGGAGATGGTCTGAATGTGAACAAATTGGGTCTGTGGTTCCTGTGGGACACCCCGGAGGAAGGGGCTGGGCAGGGGCTGGCTGAGTAAGTCTAGAGCCAGGAGAACTATCAGGCTGGAGACATACATTTAGACATTACACACTGAATGGTACTTTAAGTCAGATTTAGGCAGAGAAGAACAAGGGTCCAGGCAAGGGCTGAATCCTAGGAGGCCACACTGCTTAGAGGGAGGAGAACCAGCTGAGGAGCTGAGAAGGAGCAGCCAGGGAGGCAGAAGGAAAAGCAGGAGAATGAGCCATCCTGGAAGCCAAATGAAAACCTGGGAAGTGTAATGGGTATTTGTAATTTGCCTTCTCAGCATCTGTCCCCCTCCTTCCAGAAATTGCCCCTAATTCTCACTCGGAGACCTTTCTACCTCTGACCACCTGAGCTAGGTGGGGCTCTCCTCCCAGCTCTGAGCACAGAGGATCATGACCGACAGCTGGCCAATGAAAATGCTGCATTTCACTGGCCGGCAGCTGGCTTAGTGATGAGCATGTGATCTCAGCCAAATTAATCAGACTGAACCTCGGGACTTCTGCAAGAAACAACTGCGTAATGATTTTCAGCAGGGTTTGAGCTTTGTAGGGAAGCAACCGCCTTACCACCGTGGGGGCAGTTATCTGTGAGTGAAGCCCACACAAGGAAGATAGAATCTGGAGGTGGAGAAAGTGGATCCTGGTGACTTCACTGGAACCTGGATCAAGCCACACCTGAAGCCTAAGCGTTTGAGTTGTATGAGATTTTGATACAAAGTCAAAAGTTTGGTTGGATTGTTTTTGTTATTTGGATCGAATAAAATAATTCTTTTTTTATGTTTATTTTTGAGAGAGAGCATGTGCACAAGCTGAGGAGGGGTAGAGAGAGAGGGAGACAGAGGATCTAAAGTAGGCTCCCCTCTATCAATGCAGAGCTTGATGCAGGGCACAAACTCAAGAACCATGAGATCATGACCTGAACCCAAGACAGACACTTAACTGACTGAGCCATCCAGGCACCCCAGAAAAAAGTAATTCTGACCAATTCAGCAAAGGAATGGACAAGATCATTAGGATGTATCCATCCTATAGAATATTATTAGGTAAATCGGTACCTATTGGCCTAGAAATATGCCCATCATCATTAGTATGAAAAAAAGCAAATTATACTTCACTCCCACTATGATTGATATAATCAAAAAGATGAATAATAATAATCATTAGGGAGGATGTGGAGAAACTGGAACTCTCAAACAGTGATGATGGAATGTAAAAGGGCACAGCCTTTGAGAAACAATGTAGCAGTTCCCCAGACTATTCAAGACAGAAATTACCAGAAGAGCCAGCAATTCCACACGTAGACATAAGCCCAAGGGAATTGAAAACATACGTCCACAGGATGCCTGGGTGGCTCCGCTGGTTAAGCGTCCAACTTCAACTTAGGTCATGATCTCACGGTTCGTGAGTTCGAGTCCCGCCTCAGGCTCTGTCCTGACAGCTCAGAGCCTGGAGCCTGCTTCAAATTCTTGTCTCCCTCTCTCTCTGCCCCTCCCCCACTAGCACTCTGTCTCTCTCTCTCTCTCTCTCTCTCTCTCAATCTCTCAGAAAAGAACATTAAAATAATAAAATAAAAATAAAAAATACTGTCAGCAGCATTATTCACAATCACCAAAAAGTGAAAACAAATGTTCATTGACTGACAAACACACATCGAACGTGGTCTATCCACACGATGGAACGTTCTGCCATAGAGAAGAAGGAAGCGTGGACATCTGCAGCAACGCGGATGGTCCTTGAAGACAGGACGCTCGGTGAAATAAGCCAGACACAAGAGACCACGTATTGTACGATTCCATTTACAGGAAATGTCGAAACGCGGCAAATCTACTGAAACAGAAAATAAATCAGGGGTTACCAGGGGCTGGGGGAGGGGGAGGGGAATGGGGAGTGGCCGCCCACGGGCAGGGGCTTCTTTCAGAGAGGATGAAGATGTGAGTTGAGACTGTGTTGATTCAGATGAGAGCTGTGTATCCCTTGAACATACTAAAGACCTTGAATTGTACACGTTACATGGGTGAGTCGTGGGGTGATGTGGTTTATGCCTCCATAAAGCGGCTCTTACAAAAGCAAACTGTGGAACGTGCGTAGCAGGATCTCACCTTGCTAGTAAATAAATCTGACACTAAGTGCGTGTCTGAGTCGCTGTGTTATAAGAGACTGTGTCATTAATTGCACAGACTTCCTCTTGGGATGAGCCACGGATTTGCGAGGAAGAAACAGGTCAACAAGGCGCGCCCGAATCGCAAGGTGTGGTCCCTAAGCTGCCACCTAAGGGGGTCCGTCCTGTTAACCGGAGGGTCCCTGGGGAGGAGCAGCCTGGAAT
>PJEM01012650.1:0-27608 GCA_004023845.1 Helogale parvula | reverse complement strand
GAAGGACAGATACCATATGTTTGCACTCACAGGTCTAACAGGAGAACAAGAGAAACCTAATGGAGGACCAGGGGGAGGGGAAGAGAGTTGGGGAGAGAGAGGGACGCAAAACTTGAGAGACTATTGAAGACTGAAAACGAACCGAGGGTTGAGGGGGGAGGGGGAGGGGGAAAAGAGGTGGTGCTGATGGAAGAGGGCAGTTGTGGGGAAGAGCACTGGGTGTTGTATGGAAACCAATTTGACAATAAAATATTTAAAAAATATGCCTCTTTCAATTATTTTGAGCCACAGGCCATTAAGAACCAGCAGGCACAGGAAAAGCTCTGAAGCCAGGGCACATGCTTTCTTTTTGCAAAGGAAATTTCCATTCCTAGAGACGGCTTCCCCTCCTGAACTCTGGCCAGTGGAGAACGCAGCGTTACATCGCGTAACAATCCTTACTCGACAACCCTTCTTGGCCACACTTTTCCTGCTCACCTGCCCTCACCTGCCCCCCCCCCAGAAAAGCCCCAAACCAAGCCCCTTTTCCTTGAGCCGGAGGTGGTCTCTCAGCCCCCGCTCTGACTGGGCGTGGCCACGCGGTACAAGCACGGTGCGCATGTTAATAACTTCTGTTTGTTTTCCTCCGGTTAATCTGTCTCCTGTTCCAGAGCCCCAGCTTCGAACCGCGAAGGGCAGAAGGAAAATGTTTCATGTCCTGCCCGACCCCTTGCAATGTAATCCGTTACTCTCCTCTTCTAAGTAGGTCCCAGTGAAGTCACTAGGACAGATCTCCTCTGTAAGAACTCAAAGACGTGCTAGGTTCTACACCGTGCCTGGGGAAAACCACAAATCACCCCAGCCCTGGAAGCTGACATCGGGACACACATGGAGGTAAGTATTGAAAAAAACTCGGGAAGGAGAAAGTCCGCACCGATACTAGTGGTGGCCTCTGGAGGGGGGACTGACGGTGAGGAACACGAGGACTGTCATGTATTTCTTCTACATCTGTCTTGTTTGACCTTGTCACAAGGAACGGGAACCATTCTGTCCTTCTGAAAAGGCGAAAAGGGCAACTCCAATGCCACCTCCTCCAGGAAGCCTCAGAGGCAGATATTGCAACTAAATGGCTTCTGCTGTTTCAGCGCTTGTCACTTGCGGCGAATCAACGGTTCCAGTTGCCCCCTTCACCGCCCCCAGAGCACTGGTTGTCCTTTCTGTCTCCCTGATACTGAGCCTATCGAAGGGACTCAGTAATGCTCTCTGGGGAATGAATGAATGGCACTGAGTGAGGGGACAGATGCGCTCAGCTCTGCCCACCGGCGACACCGGGTCCCACCAGCCTCTGCCCAACTCGCCCCACTGAGATGGCGGAATGACAAGAGGGGCTATTTGGGGGTGCGGGCCACACCTCCTGCAGGTGCCTGAGCTTAATTACACGGCCATCAACACCTGAGGGGGGTGGGATTTGCGAGGCTTAATTACATGCAGGGGAGAGTGCCCATTCCCAAAGCCAGACTCCAGAGTCTCCGGTGTGGTTCTTTGCCCCTTTTCTCTTCTCTCTCTGACACCTCCAGCTCCCTAAGGAGAGCAAGGGACAAAGTGGGGGCAGAAATGTGCTTCCAAAAGGGAGAGGGAGAGGGTGCAGCTGCAGGGAGCACCCCCGCTTGGCTTCAGATGTCAGGGCTCCCGGGGGGAAATGTCTTCTTGTATTTTTAGGAAATGGCTCAGCCCGAGGTGATGGTGGGGAGCTGGGTCCTTGCCCAGAGTTAGATCTGCATGACACACGCCTCTCAAAGCACACCCCCCCCACCTCCATGTCACACACCCCCTCCTGCCAGGAAGATGGGATGTTTGGGATAAGGTCTGTTCTCCCGGGTGAGCTGAGAGGGACCGAAGCCGTATTTGTCTCCACCAACCTCCTGAACTTTAGCGACCAGATCAGCATCGGACTGGCGATGCTCCCCTATGCGTCACCCTGGGTGAAGAATTAAGAGGTCCAGTGGGAAGGGAAAAGAGACCGTTGCATGAGATCAACAGAAAAGCGGAGCCGGGTTCAAATCCCAGCTTCGCCACTGTGTGAAGTGGCTGTGTGGCCTTGGACAAACTGACTAACTTCTCTGAGCTTCAGTGCCAGCATCTTTTTTTTTTTTTAATCCTCCCACTGCCTGGTGCCCAGAAACTTTTACTCTCCCAAATTTTTGTCTTGGGATTAAGACATCACCATCATTGAAAATCCTCTTCTAAAATGCAAAAGCCCTTTAAAACGTCTCCAACTCAGCCTTGTCTCATCTATTTGAGAACAGATCTATGGATCAGAGAAAAATAACCAGTGTAGTAGGGCCCTGATGGCCAGAGACACTAGACAGGTAAGTTCTGATGGGCGGGAAAAGGGGAATGAGGGAGAAGCCCAAAGAAGTTGCT
The DNA here is from genome assembly GCA_004023845.1 of Helogale parvula. Classification (NCBI taxonomy): domain Eukaryota; kingdom Metazoa; phylum Chordata; class Mammalia; order Carnivora; family Herpestidae; genus Helogale; species Helogale parvula. The sequence goes on along the minus strand of PJEM01012650.1, from coordinate 25,205 downwards.
CCCAGAAGAAAGGAGAGTAAGGTTGGTGCCTGAGAGGGTCCTGGGGACAGCACCAGGCCTCAGTTTCCCCATCTCAACCCACAGATAATAGAGAGTCAACTCTATTAAGTGCTTACTAGCTTCCAGGCATCATGCTAAGGGTATCACAGATTCTCTTTCGTGTTCACAAAAACCCCATCTACAGATGATAAAACTGAGGCCCGGAAAGGTTAAACAACAAGGTCACACCACTGGTAGGCAGGTACATGGAAGAGTCAGCTTGAAATTCCAGAGCCTTCGGTTGGCAACAGTGGATAAGTTACGGTTCTGCAGAGGCCCCTGGGATCCTCGGATGGAGCTGGGGAATGAGGGACATGGCAGAGGCAGGGAGCAAGTATGGAAAGAAGTCGCAGAACGAGGCCCAGCCACTCCCACCTGCCACGCCCTGCAGCTGAGGTCTCCACTGGAGACACAGCATCCCGGCAGGAGCCGGCCCCTGAGAAGGGCTGGCCTGCTCGGACACCCTGCTCTCCTCTGCTCCCTCTGGCTCCTGGTGTCCCAGCGCTCCCAAAACTGTTACCATGGAGACCGGTCTCCAGTGACCAGGGCGGGGAGCTGGGGCTGGTGGCAGGAGGCTGAGGGAAAGGGCTGGCACGGGGTCTGGGGAGCGAGCGCCGGGGGCCCTGGGGGGGTGGTGCCAGGCCGTGCCAGATGGCTGGGGGCAGGGGGCCAGCCCATCTCCATAAGGCAGGTCCCCAGTTACGCCAGGGTCTGCCAGACTCTCCACAAAGCTCCCGAGAAAAACAACACCGACCGAAAGCACAGAGGCACACAGTTTTCTGGCCTTAATCCAGCCTGAGCTGTTTGTGCGGCACCTACTGTATGCCAGATCGGATGCAGGACGGCACAGTGGGGAACGCTCAGACCCCCTGAAGCTCCTCCGTGATTCCCCATCATAGAATAAGTCCCCCCAGTCAAACAGTATAACAGCACAAGAACCCCCAGTAGAGAGGATATGAATCAGCCCAATGAGACGCTGTTCCCGGGGCTGGCTTTTATCCGGGGGCTCTTTCCCTGGCATGCTTATTTTCCTGTTAGCACCAATACGAATAATTACCAGTGCCCATGGTGGTAAGAGCCGACATTGCATCAGCACACACCATGTGCAACTGTGACGGGCCTTGTACACATCACCCCCTTCCATCTTCACTCCTGGGCGGTGACGTGGGCATTAACATGATCCCCATGTCACGGATAAGGAACCGAAGCTCAGGGAGGTGCATTCTTGACCCAAAGACACACTCGCGGTGTATTCGGTTCCTCTCGCCCCTGTAACAAATCCCCGTAAACGTAGGGGCTTGCAACAACGCAGCTTACGGTTCTGAAGCTCAGAAGTCCAAAATCGGTGTCCCGGGGTGAACATCGTGGTGGCAGGAAGCTGGATCTTTCTAGAGGCTCTGAGGAGAGAATGCTTTTCCTCGCCTTTTCTGGCTTCTTGTGGTTGCTGGACGTTCTAGGCTTAGGCGCCTTCCTCTCCCGGTCCAATCTCTGCTCCCGTTGTCACCGTAGACTAGAGCCTTGTGTCCTTCCCTCCCACTCCCCGCAGAGTCCATGTGTGGAAACATGATCCCGGTGTGATGCTGTTCGGAGGTGGGGCCTTTGTAAGGTAATCTCATGAGTGGCCTTAAAGTCCTTATAAAAGAGACCCCAGAGTCCATCTCCCCCTCCACCGTGGGAGGAGGGCACGGCAAGAAGATGGGGGTCCGTGAACCAGGACCTCGCCGGCACAAAAGGACGGACACACTTGTCACTCTCCTTTTCAATCTGACCCTCCCCCCTGCCTCCCTCTAACAGGGACCTTTGTGATTGCAGGGGACCCACCGGGTAATCCAAAAGAGTCTCCCTGGTGAGATCCCTAACTCAATCATACCTGCAGTCACCTATTGGGTACCAGATTGGGTAGTGCCCATGAGTTCCAGGGACCAGGACATGGACGTGTCTGGGGGCTGTTATTCAGCCTACCACAGCCGGTGCAACAGAGCCAGGATCTGAACCCCCCAGGACTGACCACGGCATCCATCCTGTGAACAACCAGGCCAGCGAGAGCATCCCTGAGTCTCTGTTCCCTGACTGGAGAAGGCCTGTGCTCGCCGACCTGCATGCTTTGGGGATTCTCATACCGCCAGGCCCTAAATGTTTAAAACTCAGCATAGAGGTGAAATTCCCAGGTTAACCCCCTCCTGCATCCGTCTGGAGCACTCGTGTAGCAGAATAGGGAAGATCATGAGCTTTGGAGTCAGACGGTGCTGGGCTTCAAGCTCCACATTGACCTCTACCAGCTCTGGGACCTTGACCGTGCACTATGCCCTCTCTGAGTCTCAGTTTCTCCATCTGCAAAGTGGGCATAATTAGACCCACCTCACAGGGCTGCTGTGCGGGTCTGATGAAGGGCTTCACAGACCCAGCAGAGAGTTGATGTTCAATAGTTAGAAATTATTATTGAAAAGGTAGAATTCTGGCACCAGCCAGCTCTCCTTGGTAGTCTTGTTTTATAACCTAAAAGCTCTCCTTGGATTTCACCCTGAAGATCTTAGAAATTAAAAAGTAGGGGCACCTGGGTGGCTCAGTTGGTTAAGCATCCAACTCTTGATTTTGGCTCAGGTCACAATCTCATGGACTCGTGAGATCAAGCCCCCCATCGGGCTCTGTGCTGATACTGCAGAGCCTGCTTGGGATTCTCTCTCTCCCTCTCTCTCTCTCTCTCTGCCCCTCCCCTGCTTGCACTTTCTCTCACACACAAAATAAATAAATAAATAGTTTTAAAAAGAAAGGAATTAAAAAGCCAAACTCTGTCCCAGGACCAGATTCCCCCTAAAACACGCTCTGGGCCCAGACCCTCCTCAGGGAGCCCCAAGGACGGACAAGAGAGCCCCAGTTCCAGGGGAGAAGTTTAATAGAACAAGTGTGAAGTGCCAACAACCCTGAGAGGTAACAATGACAGGATTTCCACCCTGATTCCCCGTCCCATCAAGAGCTGTGTGTTCTCAGGACGAGGATGACAGCACACGGAACCTGGATCACACCAACAGCCTTTCCGAAGCCAGCTAGGCGAGGGGGACCATGAAACAGAAGCACACGGACTCGGTTCCGCCCTGAAAAGGCACTAAAGGCTGTAATTAAAAGGCCCCTGAGGGCGGGGTGGTGCCTGGGTGGCTCAGTGGGTTATGTCTCCGACTTTGGCTCAGGTCATGATCTCACGTTTGTGGGTTCGAGCCCCACATCGGGTTCTGTGCTGACAGCTCGCCGCCTGGAGCCTGTTTCAGATTCTGTGTCTCCTTCTCTCTCTGCCCCTCCCCTACTCATGCTCTGTCTGTCTCTGTATCAAAAATAAATAAAACATTAAAATTTTTTAAAAAAATAAATAAATAAAAGGCCCCTGGGGTATTTCCAAATGAATAGCCCTCCCATTTCCACCCCCCAAAAATATTTTGACAGGCGGGGCTGAATTATTCAATAGACATTGCTCTTTATTTAAAGCCGAGCGTGGGTGGGCAAGAAGTTGTTTTGTTTCCACTTTATTTCTTCACTGGAGCCTTTATAGCCTGGGTTTCATTACCGTTCCGAGAATGCCACACCGCAGAGCAGGGGGACGTGGTGGCAGCAGCTAAGACTCTGGTGGAGGTGCCTATATTTGACAAATGCTGCAGCCACTAGCCATATGCACATCCATTTAAATTAAGGAGTAGGAGGGGCGGCTACCCTGCTGCAGGCTGCTAATTTCATTGAGGGGACTCTAATTATTTTTCCTTTTTGTCTCCTTCCTGGGCAGAACAATGTCAGTTACATAAGAGTATTTCTACTTTCATTGGAATTAAACATTAAGTAAGAAATAACGACAGCGACGTCTCTCCACGAGGCTCCAGACGGGATGAGAAAGATGTCGCCGAGGCTCAAGCAGTCCCAGAAGGGCGGCAGAAACGACTTTCCAAGAGCAGATTTCTTACCTTTCCTGGAGCAGTGATAAAAGGAATGTTCAGCTGACTGTATCTGATTGTAGTGGTCACATGACTGCATTTATTCGTCTAAACTCCTAAAACTACGGGACCGTGAACCAACTCTACCCTATTAAGATGAAAACACATAATTACAACGAATAAATAAAACTGATCAGCAAACTAAAAGGTAAGAAAGAAAGACCGCCTGGGATCTGCCAAAACTGGTCCTGGGGAGTATTCCTACTTCCTGAAAAGCTTAAGTCTCTAAGCGTGCATTGAACCAGTATTGACTGAGCACCTACTATGTTCAAAGCACTGTTCCAGGCAGTGTGAAAACGGCCATGAATGAGATGATAAAATCCTTGTCCTCAAGCAATTGGCATTCAACCCATTCAACCGGGGAGAGACAAACTGTAAACAAGAAAGTATATACATACATCATAAGACAATCTTAGACAAGTCTAAATGTAACAAAGACAAAAAATAAAACAATGCAATGTGGAGAAACTGGATGGATGAGGAGCTATTTTAGACAGACCAGGGAAAACTTCTCGATGGAGAGCTGTTCGAACTGAAACCAGGCGGATGAGAGAGGCCAGCCAGAAGGGAAAGCAAGTGCAAAGGTCCTGAGGTAGAAACAAAGAAGACTGGTAGAGTGTGGCTGGAGCCAAATGAGTCACGGGAGGGTGATGATGAAGCAGGGGAGTAGGGGGAGATGAGACAGGAGAGGTGGGCAGGGTCAGATCAGTCAGACTTCACAGGCTAGAGCGACAGACTGCGTTTTATTCGAAATGCAATGAGAAGCCACTGGCAAGGTTCAAACAAGCGTACAAAAGTGTGACAATTACTCCAGTGGATCGAGGGAGGCTTTGGGAGGTATGTTAGCCATTCTGTCACCACAGACACCAAGACCATGTCTCAGACTTGTCCTGGGCATTAATTTCCCAGAAAGTAAGGTTGAATCTGCTCCCCATCACTGGGGTACTTCTGAACAATAGGATGCAAATGGGGGGTTGGTTTGGGGGGCATGCTCTGTAATTTATTCGAGATATATCACCAGGCTCCTATCTACGCACTGAGGATTCAGCAGTGCAGAAAGCAATCCGCTCTGTCCTCACACAGAGCTCTGTCATCGATGCCAGAAAGGTGACAGAAGAGGGGTAGTACCAGAGATATGAAAGTGCCAATGAGGAGCATCTAATGCAGACTTGAGGAAATCTGGGGAGGCTTCCCAGAGGAGGTAAGCTGAAGGATAGGCAGAGGGTAGGAGAGAAGAAACGGCATCCTAGATAGGATAACATGTGCAAAGGCCCAGAGGTCCCAGGGGAACTGGGGAGACACATTACAACTGAATGGATCAGAGAACGTGAGGGTAGGGCGGTCAGCAGGGCCTCGTAAATCCCACTGAGGGGCTCGGAGTTTCTCCCAGGGATCACAGGGAGCCGTGGAAAAGACTCAAGCTGCAGGGGAAGGAAGCGTGGACAATCAGATGTGCATGTTAGGAAGATGGAGCTGTCTGCAGGGAGAGGAGAAACTGGCAGTGGGTGGGGTGAAGAGGACAGGAGGTGGGACCCCAGTGAGGAGGCAGGCGTGGTCCCGAGAGACAGGTGAGGAGCACCGTCTACAGAAGTGACCCTGCACACGAGAGACAACAATGGATTCGTGAGCCAGAGCCGAGGCCGATCCAACAGAATCCACGACCAGTGGGACGTGAGGACAGGGAGCGGCAGGATCAAGGACACCCCTTGAGTTTCACAGATTAATTGTATAATGTAATAATTGTAGAAGCACCGTCCAATACACCTAAAGGCCGCACTTGAAACGTCTGAAGACTAAATCACTAAAGACCTGAATTTCCCGTTTTATTTCATTTAAATTGCAAAACCGAGATTTGATTTGGCTCCTGGAAAAAAATTTTGTAATCTTTTTAACATTTATTTATTTTTGAGAGACACAGAGAGACAGAGCACAGTGAGGGAGGGGAAGAGAGAGAGACAGAGAGGGAGACACAGAATCCGGAGCAGGATCCAGGCACAGAGCCCAACGCGGGGCTCGAACTCACAAACCGTAAGATCGTGACCTGAGCCGAAGCCGGACGCTTGCCCACTGAGCCACCCGGGCACCCCGGCTACTGGGAAAGTGTCAATGACACCCAAGATTCAGTTAGGTGAATCTGCGGGACCAGCTGCAGTTGCTCGAATGCCAGCTTCCCCAAATATCCTAATGAATCAACGTCTCATTGAAAGTAGAAGTCCTTAATTAATGAAACAAATCATTAACCCCGAGAACAAAAGTGTTTCCCAAAGCACAATACATTAATGTGCTAATTTAACGCAATAAATATTTACTAAGAAACTAGGAAGGGCGGGACCCTGGGTGACACTATGTATTCATTAACTGTTGCTATGTGACAAGCCATCCCAGGTCCCAGCCAACAGCCACTTACTTCTCATGCGCACACAGCCCTGCTGATGAGGGGTAGGCTCCGCGGGGAGCGGCTTGCACCCTGCGGAGCAGTGGGACCACGACCTCCCCCCCAACTCTGTGCCAAAGCACGACATATGGCTGAACCCAATGCCCAGGGGTGAGGAAGTACGCGGTGTCCCAAAAGTTTTGGTGCAGCTTTAAATTTTAACAACTTTGGAAGTTATAAATGCTACAAACTTATAAAACCTCGCTTGAGATTTTCTTTTACTTTCTTTTATGGTTATTTAGTATTGTAACTTTGAGGACAAGACTTCTAATTTTTGGTTTAAATCCCTCTGGCTGAAGATAACAGGCATTGACCAAAACAAGGCCCCCGCAAGGTCACATGACCAAGGGCGTGGCTACAGAAAAGGAGAAAGAATTCAAGTTGATGATGCAGCTTAAGGTGTGCGAGGAGCTTGCATTCTGTTCGGCTGACGGAGATAAGCACTGATCATGGTATGTGAGGCAAAGAAACACAAATAAACAAATATAAGAAACGTTACTTTGGACTTCCACTGCTTAAAACTGAGGTGTTGGACGGCACTCTGTTTCATATGCATCATTTCATTTACTTCCCGCGGCAAGAAAATGAAACAGATGGATGTTAAATATGAAGATCAGAGAGGGTCAGTGGCTTTGTCGAGGTCACACAGTAAAGTGACAGAATCCAGATTCAGTCCCAGATCTGATTACAGAGCTTGTGCTCCTGATCTCCTGACTAGATACTGAGTTCCCAAAATTGAATGTAAAGTAATTCATTGAGTTCCCAAAATTAAATGTAACAGGAGAGAGGAGGAATTGAAAGTCTTCCTGGAAAAGAGGGGGTGCCTGGGTGGCTCAGCTGGTGAAGCAGCAGACTTTGGCTCAGGTCATGATCTCCTCGTTTGTGAATTCAAGCCCTGCATGGCTCTGTGCTGAGACCTTGGGGCCTGTGTCCTGCTTCGGATTCTGTGTTGCCCTCTCTCTCTGCCCCTCCCCCACTCATTTTCTCTCTCTCTCTCTCTCTCTCTCTCTCTCTCTCTCAAAAATCACCATTCAAAAAAATTCTTCTTGGAAATGAAACCCTTTATCTCTGGCTCCCAGAAGTTTGAATTTGTTAAAAAAGAAAAACACAGATCCCAAATGGTGTCACTTGGGGGCACCTGGGGGGCTCAGTCAGTTGGGTGGCGACCTCAGCTCAGGTCATGATCTCAGTTTGTGGGTTCAAGACCCGTGTGGGGCTCTGTGCTGACAGCTAGCTCAGAGCCTAGAGCCTGCTTTGCATTCTGTGTCTCCCTCTCTCTCTAACCTTCCCCTGCTTGCTCTCTCTCTCTCTGTCTCAATAATAAATAATAAAGATTAAAAAATTTTTAATTAAAAAAAAAAGAAAGTTGATGGGGCCCCTGGATGGCTCAGTTTGTTAAGTGTCCGACTTTGGCTCAGGTCATGATCTCACAGCCCGTGAGTTCGAGCCCAGTGTCGGCCTCTGTGCTGACAGCTCAGAGCCTGGAGCCTGCTTGGGATTCTGTGTCTCCCTCTCTCTCTGCCCCTCCCCTGCTCACGCTGTCTCTGTCTCTCATTCAAAAATAAAAATTCAGGGAAAAAAAAGTTGCACAAAATGCACATGGAGTATTATTTAAAGTTTAAAAACATGCAGAGCAATTATATGAGGTTAGGGATACACGTTACACGCACAGGTAGCAGAAATACAAAGTGTGCCTGGGATGGCCAACACCAAGTTCAGGCAGAGCTTCTCTCTGCGGAGAGAGCGGCGGATATGCTTGCCGAGGGGTCACGAGAATCTTCAGATACACTGGGGATGTTCATTTCTCCATCTGCTGCTGGGGGCATTTATTATTCTCTATGCCTTTCAAAATACACCCCAAGTAGGTCATAATAATTTAAAAAATTGCACCCCAGCCATGGGGAGAGAGTCTGGGGGGGCTCCCTCTATATTCTTGCACAGGCTCTTTAACCTTCCTGAACCCACACTTTCTCTATAACTGCCTCCATTTCTCCCTAGGGCCTCACTAACAAAGCCCCCAGCCCACCGGGCTCAAAACTCGGCTTCCGGCTTCTGGTTTCCGGGCAGCCAGGGTCTCAGTTTGCATGGTAAAGGAGCTCTGCTTTCTCCACCAGTGTTTTTTTTTAATTATTAATTTTTTATAATGTCTATTATTTATTTCTGAGAGAGAGAGAGAGAGAGAGCACCCTGGCACCTTACTTTTCTAAACACATCTGCCCATGGAGAAGCCACTTTCCCCCCACATGAGGATCCCGGCTTTCTGTGTGACTTGGAGAGGTGGCTTGGCTTCTTGGCTCCTTTCCCTTGTAAAATGAGAGGCTTTACTCGCATAATTTCTGCGGTTCCTTTCAGCTCTAACAACCCACCACCCTCAGACTGCCTTTACGGCACACCCATTCTATTTATTTAAAAAATCTATTCATCATATCCCGTTTGCCTTTGGTTGCTGTAATAATTTTAGATAATAGTTGCACAGAATTAACAGAAGCCAGAGAAATGGGTCAAATTTTTTTTTTTAATGCAGGATTGAGCAATATACTGATGAACATGATTACCCCTCTCTTCCCTTTGCCTTCTAACAGGGCGTAGTAAAAAGCGACCAGTGATTTCTTTCCCCTCCCACTGGCTCAAGGAACTGGCTAATGTTAATGTTTGCTGTTAATGTGAAGACAAACCAAATGGCATTAAGAGAAAGAGAAGCACTCTGTTGTAAAAAGCACTTTTTAGGGGCGCCTGGGTGGCTCAGTTGGTTAAGTGTCTGACTCTGGCTCAGGTCATAGTCTCACGGTTTGTGGGGGCTTTTGTGGGTTCGAGCCCCCACGTCAGGCTCTGTGCTGACAGCTCAGAGCCTGGAGCCTGCTTCGGATTCTGTGTCTCCCCCTCTCTCTGCCCCTCCCCTGCTCAGCTCTGTCTTTCTCTCTCAAAAATAAGGATAACATTTTTAAAAAGTGCTTTTTAATCACATACCTGAAGTTGAGTATCCGAGGGTTCTGAGGGCAAGCCTGGCACCCCCAGAGGAAATGCTTTTCCTGTCCTCAGGGTAGTTGAGGAAAAGGATTCCCTGAAAGTGGCTCTTGGTGAAACTCACAAACACTAGTGGATAGTATCGTTCATGGCTTCTCTCTCCAATTTCACCTGCCTCCCCAAATGCCTGGCTGTGATTCTGGTGTGGTCTGTGCACTGTTCTTTGCTCAGCATGATTTTCATTTTACGGCTAACCAGAAAGGCAGTCTGATTTGAGCTCACTTTTCGGCTATAAAACCTTCAGGGCCTCCCTATGGCCTCTATCACATTAAACACAGATTCTTCTGCCCCGAACCTGATTTCAGCTTCCTTGGGAAGCCAAATCGGGTGGCTTGCTTCACATGCATGTGTCCTGGGACCTTAAACTTTACCTGTCCACCTTGATTCAATCTGTTCCCTCCATTTTCTGTGCCTCTCCTTCCCTTTTTTTACCGATCAGCATCAAACTTGTTAAAAAGAATTCAACCCATTATATTTGAAGATCTAATGGCCCTTACTAAATTCATATTAAGTGATTAATAACTGTTTAATTATTAAACGGTCAAAGGGCTGCAGAGAGGGAAGAGGTGTTAAAGGCAGGAAAAGAAGTCATAAACAGAAAAAAGGATGATTTCAGGGGAGGTCGCCTTCATTTGGGGACAAAAAGGTCTTAGTAGGTGGATTACTTCACCTTTCTTTGGGGGATGGAGAGGGCCTGTGTGACAGATTACCTGATTGGTGCCAACCAGAAAATTCCTGAAATTTCTCGGGGAGGTTAAAAGTGCAATTAGGTTAGGTATTTAATCTCTAGGTTGATGAGTCGGTCCAAGTGACACCATTTTGTTTGTTTGTTTACAATTTTTAACATGTATTTATTTTTGAGAGAGACACAAAGTGTGAACAGGGTAGAGGGAGACACAGAATCAGAAGCAGACTCCAGGCTCCGAGCTGTCAGCACAGAGCCCGACGCGAGGCTCGAACCCACAAACTGAGATCATGACCTGAGCCGAAGTCGCTGCTCAACCGACTGAGCCTCTTAGGTGCCCTAAGTGACACCACTTTGGACCTGTGGTTTTCTTTTTTAACAAACTCAAACTTCTGAGACCCAGAGAAAAAGGGTTTCATTTCCAAGAAGACGTTTTTAATGTTGATTTTTGAGAGAGAGAGAGAGAGAGGGAGAGAGAATGAATGGGGAAGGGGCAGAGAGAGAGGGAGACACAGAATCCAAAGCAGGCTCCAGGCTCCGAGCTGTCAGCACAGAGCCCGACGCAGGGCTCAAATTCATGAACCATGAGATCATGACCTGAGCCAAGGTCGGATGCTTAACCGACTGAGCCACCCAGGCGCCCCATGTGCAACTTTCTTTTATTGCTCTTAACAGCATGTTTTTTGCAGGATTCACCCCTGTGGATTCACAGAGTCCTACCCTACCTACCTGCATGAATCTAATGTACATATCCATATTCCTGTTGAGAAGGGGCTAATCTGTATCCCCACCCACAAATACACTGTGAAAAATTTTATAAAGGGAAATGGAGTGAAATACTGGAAGTGCCTGTTTGGGGAGCTTTCCCATATTAAATGAACCATATACTTTTCCTATCCACCTCAAAGGGTTGCCATAAGAATTAAGGACACGATAATAATAAAATTAACATTTATCAAGTGTTTATGTCCTGCTTGGCTTCAGGCTTAGGCTTCCCGTTTACTGTGCATTAAATCTTCAGCGCAATCCTGTTGGGGGAGCAACTAATCTTGTCCCATTTTACAGATGAGGAAATCGAGGTCAGAGAAAAGGGAAGTGACTTGCCTGAAGACATACTGCTGGAAGGAGGCAGGAGTGAAATTCAGAGTCCCTGAGAACACTTGACTCTAGACCCTAAACTAGAAAAGGAGTCAGGGCAGAGTCGGCACAGAGGGAGCTCTCAGTAAATGGTAGTTGCTGTTATTAGTAATAATGAACCATTTTGAAACTGGGCAGCGTTATCAGAGCTGGCATTAATTATTCAGCTCACCTGGGGAGAGTGACTGCAATATAGTCTGTATTTAAATTAAGAGGGGAAAAAAATAGATGACTGAGTGAATCAACCTTTCCCCAAATCTGATTCTAATTATACCCCCGGGGAGTGCCTTGAATCCACGAACACTGGAAAGTTTGCACTACAATGATTCAGAATACTGTTATGCAATCTTATTTCACCAGACTGAAGGTTCAGGGTGAGGAAACCGTGCACTTATTTGAATACATGTGTCATACCAGTGTTGGGGAGAAAGAATTTTCTCTGCACGTCAAGGTCCTTCCAGCTAAACTAAGAATCAAATTGACCTGAGACAGATTAACAGAAGAAAATCAAAGGTCACAGTGTGCATACGAGTCCACACAGACAAGGAAACTCCAAAGACAGTGAGGCTTCATGATGTGCCTTTGAGCTAAGAAGAGGGGTAGGAATCTGAGGACCCAAAGGGGAGAAGGATCCTTCTAAGGAAGGGGAAAAGAGATATTTGGAAAACAAAGGCTGCCCTGTTATGCAAATATATTTCTTAGGTAAAGAAGAAGCTCTGTCAGTTGCTTTCTTCTTGGTCCTAGCAGGCAATTGAGCAAAAGGTAAAGAGATTTCCCTGGATCTGGTGGGTTTTGATTGCTTTTAACTCAGAATGTTCATACCAGAGGAGCCCATGTTGGGGCCTCAGACCCTACACCGGGCACGATGCCTGGAGCTGAATCCTCCATGCACGGTCACTCACTCGATCCTCACAGCACAGAGGCAGGGACTGTTGTCACCCCATGGTACACACCAAAGGCTGATGCTGTAAGGCAAGATTCCCCTCTGACCTTGGAGGCCTAGGTGTCGGCTTCTCAGAATCATTAGACAATAGAAGGGCACACATTGCCCAAGGCAGGAGGGACCACCCTGGTAACCCCCAATCTGGAAATGCCAGCTAACACCCTTAACATTTCTAAGAACAGGCCTAGAAGGCTAGTCACGCCCTACATGAGGGTGGGCCCACTCTGTAATTGGTCAGTACTCTAAATGTTGTGATTGGCTCCCACCAAAAGTAACAATGTGTGGTTAAAGTTACTGCCAATATTGATAGGCGATAGTGATTGGGTCACTATACATGTATCACAATTTCCTGTAACTCCCCCTTCCCAAACCCATAAAGGCCCTCCCCGCACCTCCCCCCCCCTGCCTTTGTTCTGGGCTCTCAGCACGGATCCACTGCGCTGGTGAAGTCTGTGAGCCCGGGCTTAGACCCGGCCAGCCTAAACCCGTAGTAATAATGAAGCCCTTTGCTTTTGCATGTGTGACTCGGTCTCCCTGGTGGTCTCTGGTTTTGGGGGATGATAATGAAATCTTGGGCATAATAATGCTGAGGGGTTCAAACCACTTATCTAAAAATCACGGGGACAGGTGGTGGCTGTGACATAATAAGAAATATTAGTTCGTGACAATGAGCTCCTGAAACTCTTGTGACTTCCTGAGTGATGGGATTCTAGGAGGATCTTTTGTTTTTGTTTTTTAATTTTGTTTTTTGTTTATTTTTGAGAGAGAGAGTGGGAGAGGGGAGGGGCAGAGAGTGAACAAGACACAAAAATCTGAAGCAGGCTCCAGACTCTGAGCCATCAGCACAGAGCCCGAAGCAGGGCTTGAATTCACGTAAGATCATGACTTGAGCCAAAGTCAGACACTTAACCAACTGAGCCACCCAGGGGCCCCACCTAGGTGCATCTTTTGTAGTATTTGATCTCAGTCCCCTGTTCCTGGAGCTTCTAAGACCCTTGAAATCCTGACAGCGATGAGTGTCTTTTTGTATGCTAATGAGGTGACTGGGGCGGGGTTACATAGCTTCTGGATGGAGGCTGCTCACCCGAGAGATCAGGGCAGGACAGCCCTGACCTGATTCCAACCTCCCGGGAGGGGAGGATGCTAAAGATGGAGTTAACTGCAATGTCCAATGATTCAATCATGTCCATGTAACAGAATCTCCATAAAACCCCTAAACAGCAGGGTTCAGAGAGCTTATGGGTCGGTGAACACATCTGTTTGCCAGGAGGGTGGCACACCCCACCCACAGGGACAGATGCCCCTTGCACTCAGATAGCTCACCACATTTACCTCTTGACGTGGCTATTCCGCCATATCTTTTATAACATCCTTTATAATAAGTCAGTAAACATAAGTAAAACATTGTCTTGAGTTTCCCTGAGTTCTGTGAACTATTGTAGCAAATTATCAAACCCAAAGAGGTTTTTTTTTTTTTAACGTTTATTTATTTTTGAGAGACAGAGCAGGAGAGGGGCAGAGAAAAGGAGACACAGAATCCGAAGCAGGCTCAAGGCTCTGAGCTTCAGCACAGAGCCCAACACGGGGCTCGAACCCACAAACCGTGAGATCATGACCTGAGCCGACTGAGGACACTTAACCGACTGAGCCACCCAGGCGCCCCTAACCCAAAGAGGTTATTGTGGGAGCCCCCAATTCATAGTCAGTGGATCAGAAGCACAGGTCACAACCTGGAGCTTGCATTGGTGTCTGGATTGAAGGACTGAGCCTTTATCCTGTGGGGTCTGTGCTAACTAGTGTCAGAAATGAATTATTGGACCCCCAGTTGGTGTCCAGAGAGTTGGATAATTGCTAGATATAAGGGGGAAACTCACACATTTGGTGTCAGAAGTGTGAATAGTGGGAACAAGTTTTCCTTTTAGAGGCAGACACTGTTTCTGATTGGTGCCCACTCTGCTGGGGGCAGGAGCAGGGCAGGTGAATGCCAAATCTCCCCAGCCCCTAGGACAGTTTTGCAACATTGCATTTAAATTTTTAAAACAAGGACCCCTGAGGGGCTCAGTTGGGTAAATATCCGACTTTGGCTCAGGTCTTGATCTCACGATTCGTAGGATTGAGCCCCGTGTCAGGCTCTGTGCTCAGAGCCTGGAGCCTGCTTTGGATCCTGTATGTCTCTCTTTCTCCATGCCTCGCCTGCTCACTCTGTCTCTCAAAATGAATAAATGGTTTTTTTAACAGATCAGGAGGGGGAAGGGTGATGGGACATCATGAAAAGTTTTCTTTATGCCTGATTGTACTTACTATGCTATTCCAACAAGAATAAATTCACATTTGAAATTAAAACACGAAATTCTAAAGAACATCCAAATATCAGATGAGCAGGTTGCAAAAGGCCATGATATCCCAAGCTCTAAATAACCCACTCATTTGGAAATCAACTTCCTACAAATCAAATCCTGATCATCAGCAAGCTTTAAACACTACACAGCTTGACAGCAGACACCCTCACCTCAAATACAAAAACATTTTTTAATGTTTATTTATTTTTGAGAGAGAGCATGAGCAAGGGAGGGGCAGAGAGAGAGAGAGAGTGGAAAACACAGAATCCCAAGCAGGCTCCAGGCTCTGGGTTGTCAACACAGAGCCCAACGTGAGGCTTGAACTCACAAACTGTGGTGAGATCACAACCTGAGCCAAAGTCGGACACCTAACTGACGGAGCCACCCAGGCACCCCTCAAATATAAAAATATTGAAACATAACCACGTAAAATACGGAGAGAGCCATTGGTTGAGTTGCCGTTGACTAGCTGACATAGTTATGTGCACAGTGCTTCCTGAAATGAAACATGTATCAATCTCCATTATATTTAGTCAAATTCAGATCCAGAAAGTAGAAGAGTGATCGCCAGGGACTCAGGGGTGGGGGAACTGAGGAGATATTGGTCAGAGGATATAAAGTGTCAGTTAGAGAAATCAATTCGTTCTGAAGATGTAACGAACAACATGGTGATTAAAGTTAATAATCATGTATGTACACTTGAAATCTGCTAACAGAGTAGCCTGTAACTATTCTCACCGCACGCGCATACACGCGCATACACGCGCATACACGTGCACACGCGCACACACACACACACATGGTAACTGTGAGGTCATAGATGTGTTAATTAACTTGATTGTGGTAATCATGTCAAATGCATACACGTATTAAATCATCACACTGTACACATGAAAAATCATGTTGTATAACCGAAGTATATATAATTTTCACTTGTCAATCATAACTCAGTAAATCTGGAAGAAAAATAAATAAAATTTAATTGTTTTTAATTGAGGGCACGTGGGTGGCTCTGTCAGTTAGCATCTGACTTTGGCTCAGGTCGTGATCTCACGGTTCACAGGTTCGGGTCCTGCGTTGGGGTCTGTATCGACAGCTCAGAGCCTGGAGCTGCTTCAGATTTTCTCTCTCTCTCTCTCTGGCCATCCCCCCACTTGCATGCTCTCTTTCTCTCAAAAATAAATAAAAAACATTTTTTAAACCCTTTTTAAAAAATAATTAAAAAATAATGTTTTTAATTGTATGTTTTTCTTTTCATATGTCAGAGGCCACACTTCTTTTTAGGGTACACACATTCCCATAGGCGCTGCGAGGCTCAGAGACGCCCAGCACTGGACCCCTGGGTAAGGCAGCTCTCCTCCGGGCCGCATCAACAGAAAGCCCTCCACGTCTTGCTAAATGGACCCTATGACTCACTTTTGTATTTCTCCACATCGCCCCCACTAATGTGTCGAAGCTGATGCGGCAGGTGATGTGGAAAGAGCTGGCAGCGGAAGGTCAAGAAGACACATAATGAATGGCTGCCCCGGGAACAAAGAGGTTAATTCTGGCACCTAACGTATCTGAGGGGAAGATGTTACACACCCGTATTACCAATTAACCTCACCTCTAAGAAACTGCCATCACAGCAATTAATAGAAAATGACTGTCGTCCTCACCACGAGGGCCATACAAGAGGCCAGCATTAGGCATGGAGACTTCTTTTATAACCTCCTCCTGGTGAGTTCCCTCACCTTTCTGTCATCTTTTCCCTACATTACACTCAGTTCCGCTTTCCCCTTACAGCTATCCCCTTGATAGAGTCGCTGCTGACGGCGGTTCTGGGCGTTACTTTTACTGAGCATTTACTACACGCAAGGTGTCACGTAAGCACTTCCTAAGCAGGACCCCTGCTCCCGCCCACTTCCCTGTCCTCACGGCCCCTGCCTGCCGCAGCTTTTCACTTGACAGTTTCCAAAGTCGGTCTAAAGAAATCCAGTGTTGCCAAGTACCCGCAAAACGGGGCCGTCTCTCTTGACTCCCACCAGCCTAGCTCACAAGAGAGCAACGCATAAATCAGACCGCCAATTTATCGACCGCTGGGACAAAACTGATCTTCGCCACCAAGCACGTTTCTTCGGTTACAAGTCTGTACAGGAAGCCATTCTGTACACTGTTAAGTGTCCCTTTCACTGTCCCTTGCTCACTGAGGTGGTAACGTCTATAAACACCTGTGATTCTTTGCCAAGACTTTCTCTGGTTGCCAATCCATTGTGTAGAGCAAGTCTGAAGCGTCAGGGCGACAACGGCCCCAGGGGAAGGCTCGGCTGAGGACCGGTGTGAGTTGAAGAAGCAGTGCTCCATCATGCACACAACTCGGGGCACCGTGAGCAACTTGGAAATATATGCTCCGCATCCTCCGAGGGCCCCGAGCAGGCCTGAGCCTCACTGGCCGTCAGCAAAACGCCAGAGCCAACTGCCCATCTCCGCTCACTTACCTCCCCGACTAGGACTTTGTGGAATCATCTGCCCGAAGAAATCCTTGTGCTCAAACTCCTGTCTCGGGTCTGCTTCTGGGGGGACCCAGCTGGACACGGACGTCCAGGCTGCCCTGCACTCACAACGCCAGCTGGGCGGCCACACCACCGAGCCCCTCCGCCCTGGGAAGTTAGCTGGTGCACAGACAGGTTCTCTGGCTCGTAGGTCTAGGAACTTATAGGTTTTCTGAACTGTTCTAGATGCGCACACTGATCAGTCTGGCCTCCTTGGACTTGCTTCTACAGATTCCCAGTCAACTCCCTCTCTCTGCAGAGGACAACCCAGCCCATCAGACTTTTGTGCTTTTAATGACAGTCTCAACGCAGGTGCCTTCCTGGCATGGGCGGGAGGGAGTCCCTGGGCTCCTCCAACTCCTCAATCACAGACTCCCCGCCACGCTGGGGTGAGGGGATCATTTGTTTTTCTTTTCTTTTTATAGATTTTTAATTATGTGAGTTACACATTTTTAAAAATTCCCTTCTATATAAGAATTGAAACATGACAGAGAGAGCTAACCTCCCCCCTGAACACCACCTTTCCCTACAAATCCAAGTCCCTCTCTCCTCCTCACCCCTGAGAAATTACCTTTGGGGTCAGTTTGGTGTGTACAGTTCCAGGCTTTTTCCTAAGAATTTCCAAGGACAGACTGAGTCACAGAGAAGGTTTGGGTAGGGGGAGGATAACACACAAGCATCCTATTGTACTCATGTTACACTAGCAAGGAAGGATAGAAAAAGGAAGTTTAAAATGCAGTTTGATTCTCTCAGTTTGTGGGTTCGAACCCCGCATTGGGCTCTGTGCTGACAGCTCAGAGCCTGGAGCAGCTTCCGATTCTGTGTCTCCCTCTCTCTCTGTTCCTCCCCTGCTCATGCTCTCTCTCTCTCTCTCTCTCTCTCTCTCTCTCTCTCTCAAAGATAAATAAACATTTAAAAAATTTTTAATTCAATAACATTGGGGTGCCTATCATTTACCATTTACCATAGAATCAAAAAATATTTTAAACCTGATAACAAATTTAACAAAAGATAAGTAAGATGCCTACTCTGAGAACTGTAGACATTGCAGACAGAAATGAAAGAATATTCACATAAATGGAGACATGTCCCATGTCAATGGATTCGTAATCCATTCGTCAATGGATTTCAGTTCTGCCGAAAATGATCTATGAATTCAGCGGAATCCCAGTCAAAATCTACTAGGCTTTTTAAATTGAAATTTACAAACTGATTCTAAAATTTATTTTTTAATTTTTTTTAAGTTTATTTGTTTTAGAGAGAGAGAGACAGAGACAGAGCATGAGCAGGGAAGGAACAGAGAGAGGGAGTCAGAGAATCTGAAGCAGGCGCCAGGCTCTGAGCTGCCAGCACAGAACCTGATGCAGGATTCAAACTCACAAACTGAGATCATGACCTGAGCCGAAGTCGGATGCTTAACCAATTGAGCCACCCAGGTGCCCCATAAACTGATTCTAAAATTTATATGGAAATGCAAAGAACCGAACAAGAATCAAGCAATATAGAAGAAAGACAAAGAGGAAGGAAAAACTTACACCACCGGATTTCAAGTCTTACCTAAAGCTCCAATTGTTAATGTTTAGCGGGGTTGGCACATGGTAGACAAATAGACCCATGGCACAAAATAAAGTCCTGAAGCAGGACCACATGTAGACAGTCATCTGAGTTACAATAAAGGCATTGCTGTTGTCCAAATGGATCATTCGAATAAGTGGTTCGGGATCAATGGTATACCCATATGGACAAAAACAAAAACAAACAACCAAAAATCCTTGATTCCCTACCTCACGCCATACACAAAAATTAATTCTAAAAAGAACATAATTATACTTAACATACTCTCCTTCTTGCTTCTCTCACTCGGGGATATGTTCAGAGACTCTACCCTTCCCTCTACACCATCACTCTTCTTAATTTTTTTAATGGCCGCAAGTAGCCCATGTCAGGATGTACCGCAGTTTATTGAACTATTTCCTCTCTCACGGGTGCATGTACTTTCTCCAGTAGTGTCTGAGACGCGGAATTTCTGGGTCATTTCCTTCTAGATCAGTTAGTATTTCCATTATATTTGGTTTCTCCAAGTTCACTCTCAGGTAATTTAATGTTTTGGGGTTTGCCCCATAGAAGGTGGAATCAATACCTACCAAAGCTGGATGGATGATCCCACACAGGCACCAAGAGGATATATAAAGGTCTGTTATCCACGTCGTGAGATTTTTCTGGGGAGCACAGGGCAGACACTCAAGCTGGTCTGGAACGTCTGACTTAAGACAGGGCTGAGGCTTCCATTTGGCCGTGGTGAGGGAACGGGGCTGGGAGGCCGCACATGGGGTTTCCTCCTGGCTCGCCCAGGCAGGAGGCAAGGGAAGAAGGGGAAAGGAGAGAGTCTGAAAGTTGTTGGTGGTCAAACGTCAAAACGGAGTCACACTTTATTATAATTGGTTTCCGCCAGCTTGGGTAAGTGCCTTGCTACGTGAACCACATACCTTCTAGATCAATGAACAGTCACCAGTCAATTTACCATAGACTCTGGGCTTGGCTGATCATGTCAAGTTTGGCTAGGTTGTGCTCCTGACTCAGTTTCCCTCCCCATCTGAGAAACTATTAAAGAAAGCCACCAAGTCCAGATAGATCTAAGCTGCTCACTAGTCCTTTGCTGAGCTCTTACGATATGCTGTGTCCTAGTCTAAGAGCTTCTGCATTAATCAACCCTTTGTCATACACCGATCTACGAAGTTACAGTTGTCATCCGCGTTTTACAGGTGAGCACACCGAAGCACACAGAGGCGAATGATCTGACAAAACTGTGTACCCAACAGGTGGCAGAAATGGGATTCGAGACTAGGCTGTCCAGATCCAGAACCCCAGCTCTTAATCATTACACCAGGCCGTGGAGGCCTTTAAGCCAGTGACAAACGCATGGTCCCACTATCCCGTACGACTCCAGGATCCAACAGAACACAATGTGAGTGATGCTCTCTAGAGCTATAGAACACCTAACACGGCGTCCGGCGCATAGTAAGTCCTCAATAAACACTGGTGAGTTAACGAATGTATTTCCATATAATAATAACAATACAGTGTTACATTATCTATGAGGTGTTATATTAGCTAGATAATCAATACAATAAAATCAACTGAAGAGCTCCAGCTCACACACTGGGCATGATTTCAATGCCCCCCATTAATAGCAGCACGGGAGAAACCTCTCTAGATCCATGAGATTGAAACTCCACGAAGGTACGAACCGAGACACTTTGTTCCTGTTGGACCCCGGCAGCCCAGCATGGGGCCTGGCCAAGTATTCACTCCAGAAGCACTTGTCAGAAAAGATATGGGTATCTGGACACAAGATTCCTGATGAATAAATGGATGGGTACATGCATGTGTGCACGGAAGCGTGGCTGTTCGGCTGGACGTTTGGATAGATAGTAGGAAAAATGGACGGATGAGGGACCGTATGAGTGGGTGGATGAATAATGATCAGACGAACAGAAGCACAGGTTGGGGAAGAGAAGGGAGGAGTAAGTAGTTAAAATCATGGACTGCTTTTTGGGTTTTTTTTAAGATTTTATTTTTAAGTAATCTCTACACCCAACATGGGGTTCGAACTCACAGCCCTGAGATCAAGAGTCGCACGCTCTGCCAACTGAGGCAGCCAGGCGCCCCTGTTCTGGACTCTGCAGTTAGACTGCCTGGGTTCAAATCCCAGCCCTCTCAGTTATTCCAGGAATAGAGACGGAATGAAACCCCGAGAAGACCCCAAAAAGGAACCAGAGGGTAATTTGTGAATGAAATATTTATGGGACACTAGAGCCAAACACCTTCCTCGTACAAACGAGAGGGCTGGAATTCACTGAGGTCAAATTACGTGTCCCAGGTAACACGACTGATCAGTGGTCGTACCAGACGAAAGTCCAGGCTTTCTGACTCCCTTTTATTCATTCAACAAACATCTATTTAGCACCTCCAAGTTGCCAGGATGTATACTCGGTGCTAGAGATACAGCACTGGGCAAGACAGACCCAGGACCTACCCTCAGAACTCTGAAAATCTAGTTAGAAATGATAGTGTTATCTGGGGAAGCTCCTGGAGTCAGGAGAACGTATAACAGTGAAAAGTAGTCTAGCCTGGTGATCAGGGAAGGCATTAAAGTTAAAACCGAAAGACAACCGAAAAGATAGATCGGAGACATTCGGCCAGAACGATGTGTTAAATGGCTCAATGACCCTCGGCAAACTGCCCGGTCGGCCTGGGCCTCTTTTCCCTCTTCTTCAAATGTAGATAATCAGTGACAAAACAGACGGTGCTCAACAAATGTCTGTTCTCCTTTTCTGCCCCCCGAGGGTGTCCTTTGAATCTAACTGCCATCCCAGGAGGAAAGAAGAGGGAGTATACGTACAGTCCAAAAACACACACCATATTTGTTTGTTTATCCATTCTATAATATTTATTGAACCCTGGCTATCTGCCAGAAGTTTTAGTAGGCATGGGTGTATAGTCCCTACTCATGAATTCTAAGAGGATGTATCAGTCAGCTTAAGCTAGGTTATGCCGCAGTAACAAACACACCAAAATCTCAGTGGCTTACCACAACAAAACTCTACTCTTCTGTCACACATAGTCTGCTGCAGGTCCAATTCAGAAATCCAGGCTGAAATGATACTCTCATCTCACATTTTGATCATGACGCCTTCACAGTCCACACAGCAGAGAGAGACACAGAGAACTCACATCCTTTCCTATGCCTAGACCAGGAGGTGAGGCACACCCGGTGCTCAGAGCTCATTGGCCAGCATGGATCACGTGGCCCCACTTCACTGCAAAGGGGTAGGAGGGTGGCAGAGCGGATGGAATATTTGATGAGCGTTACTATCTCTGCCACCGCCGAGACACACACAAATACGGACATAATTAAACTGCAGGGCGTGCCAGGAAGGGTCTGGGTGCAGGCAGCCTGGCCGAGGCTCCAGAATTAAGACTTCAGAATGCAGCCAGCACACACACAGAACTACAGATAAAAAGAAATAAATGATGGTCTATCACAGCCCCGAATTCTCAGACCAGGTTAGGAGCCTTGCCGAGCATCCGTCCCTGCATCCTGGCCGCATCCAAGCAATGATTTCATTTCCAAGCACAAGCCACCAAAAACAATGAGGAGCACAGAGATTCAGCCGCACGATGCCCACAGCACCTGTAAAATCAAACAGCCTGATGCAGCACGATGCCCAGGATCATTTACCGGGTCCCGTTAGGAGGCTGAAAACTTGAGCGCATCACAGCCTGTGCCTAACGGTACCAGGCTTCCGCTCACACACAATACCCCGCCCCAACCCCGAGGTCTCAAACACAGATGCCCACAAGGACCACTAAATGAGAGGAGGTGGAACCAGGGGATGGGGGCACACAAGGAGACTGTGCCCACTGAAGGGGGCAATTGTCCCTCAACACCACCTGCGCATGGCTACTGGGACTTATTTTTACACGTCTAAGAGAAGCTGGAAATCAGGATTTTTGTGTGTGTGATCTTAGATCTTTTTTTTTTAATGTGAGAATTAAATAAAACTAATTAATTTTTAAATGTTTTATTTCTTTATTTTTGAGGAAGAGAAGGCAAGCAGGGGAGAGACCCGGAGAATCAAAGCAGGCCCCAGGCTCCGAGCTGTCAGCACAGAGCCCGGCGTAGGACTTGAGCTCATGGACCGTGAGATCATGACCTGAGCAGATGCCTAATCGACTGAGCCACCCAGGCGCCCCTAAAATGAAATAATTATTTAAAACCCTCTTTAATCTGAACAAAATGTATCTGCCATCCAGATTCATGCGGTGCACCTGCGTGGAGGGGGTCCCGGTGAAGCTGGACCCCAGTTCTCTATTCAAGCTCTCGAACAGTGCAGAGAGGCCTTAGGCAAAATCTGAGTCTCCCCAGCTAAAGTAGGCATAAAAAGAGAAAAGCTGACGTCAACAGGAAACGGTTCTGTAAATCTAAGTGCTGGGTAAAATATTACGTACCCATTAAAAAGGTTCATAAGACAGGACAAAGAGACATGGTCAAAAGTAATTCTAACTGAAAAGACGATCCACAAGTGTTACACATAATATGGACAACCCATATATTGAAACTATGTATCAAAAGCAACCTGAAAGGAAATGTATCAAAATGTTCACAGAGCCCCTTGGGTGTTAGGATTATAGATAGTTTCCATTTGTTCTTTTTTTTTAAATTGATTATTGAATTTGTCCTCTTCATAACAAGGACAAAAATGCGTACTAAATAATTAAACACTGGGGAGACGGGTAGGGAGGGGGCTTAGTCGGTTAAGCACCTGACTCTTGATTTCAGCTCAGGCCATGATCTCACGGTTCGTGACTTTGAGCCCCACATCAGGCTCTGTGCTGACAGTGCAGAGCCTGCTTGGGATTCTCTCTCCCTCTCTCTCTCTGCCCCTCCTCCACTTGCACCCTCTCTCAAAATAAATAAATAAACATTTAAAAAGTATTGTTTTAAGTAAACGTGTCGGGGTGTGTTTCAAAGAATTTTAGAGCTAAAAAAAATATTAGTGGTCATCTCCTCCAAAAGCTTCTTGCTGTGCATAAGAGGCCACAGACGCCCAGAGATGCTGAATAACTTTCCCAAGGTCACACAGCTGGTGAGCAGCATGGCTGGGGTTGAACTCAGGTGCCTTGAATATCAGTTCAGTTTCAAGCACAGTAGGCTACCGACTCAGGCATCATGTAGATGAGAGGAATACTACACAGAAAGGAAAAGAAAAAGGAAAGAAAGAGAGGGAGGAAGAGAAGGAGAAAGGGAAGGAGGAAGGAAGGAGGGAGGGAGGAAAATCTTAAAACTCACCCCAAGCTTTGTAGAGCTGAGTTCCCCCCCCCCCCCCCCCCCCCCCGCAAACCCTTTATCTGTGGATCTGCTCCTGTCCATAAAAGCAGATAATCTTAATTTTATCAAGACTCCGCAGAACGTTTCCTCTTGCTTAGGTCCCCAGGGTACAACAACGGGCAGGAAGGAACAAAGAAGGATTTTTGCACTTCTCATTTAATGACGACCGTTCTCCTCCATTGGATGCTCACCCAGAACTTGGATTTGAATGTTCCTCCTCAAAACCAGTGTGTAATGCAGTGGACACGGAATTAAGAAAAATTAATTTTGAATGTCAGCGGAGTCCCTGTGGGAGAACATGCTTCTATAATGTACCTTCCCGATCCATTAGTGCTTTGACAGTGTAGGAATTTAATATTTTAGTAACATCTTACATCTTTGAACCAATCCGCACAAATTTGCTGATAAAAAGGCTGTCTTGACTAAACTATATCAAAATCCACAGCAGCTAACTTCCCCCACTGGCCTCACATACAAAATACAAAAATGATGTTAGCTAAGTCTTTGGTTACAAGTGATCTTGTTGAGGGGCCCCTGGGTGGCTCAGTCGGCTGAGCGTCTGGCTTCGGCTCAGGTCAGGATCTCACGGGTTCATGGGTTTGAGCCCCGCATCAGACTCTGTGCTGACAGCTCAGAGCCTGGAGCCTGTTTCTGATTCTGTCTCCCTCTCTCTCTGACCCTCCCCTGCTTGCTCGCTCTCTCTCTCTCTCTCTCAAAAATAAATAAAATATTTAAAAAAAATTTTAAGTGGTCTTGTTGAGGGTCCTGGACTATTTTCACAAAACCATAGAATGTTAAAGAAGGGCTTGGGGGGCACCTGGGTGGCTCAGTCAGTTAAGCACCCGACTGCGGCTCAGGTCATGATCTCGCAGTTCTTGAGTTCGAGCCCCACATCAGGCACTGTGCTGACAGCTCAGAGCCTGCAGCCTGCTTCAGATTCTGCCTCCATCTCTGCCCCTCCTCTACTAGTTCTCTGTCTCTCTCTCTCTCAAATATAAAAAAAAAATTTTTTTTCATTTAAAAATTTTAAGAAAGAAGGCCTTGGGAGATGGGAGAGGTATGTAGGGTGGGGAGGGGAGATAGAAATAGACTAAGAGATAAAGAGAAAGAATTTAATGTTAGGTCTGGAGAAAAATAGAGAGATTCACAGAGAGAAACAGAGACAAAACACTGAGACCCAGACAGCAAAGAGACATATAGAGAGAGA
>PJEM01012649.1:32325-45911 GCA_004023845.1 Helogale parvula | reverse complement strand
CCCCCCCATGGACACCCCACCGGGCCACAATCCACTCTATCATTAACCGGTCGCTCTTTGTCCTGGCTCAAGGGGGCAAAGCTGACAAGGGGCCTGCACATACCCATCTAGTGACCTTGAGCTCTGGCCCCTGCCCCCAGGGCACCACCTGCTTTGCCCCTCCAAGCACAGGGCCCACCTGGACTCAGCACCCAGAAGGCACGGCCGAGGCTGGGAACCAAGCACAGAGCTAGGCGCTCCAGCCACCATACCAGGAGGAAGTGATGGCCAGAGGCTGCAGTGGGACGCCATGTGTGTGCTGAGTCACCGCACGTGGCCCTCGGTTTCGGCGGCTGCCGCTGTTCTGGCTGGAGCTCAGGCCAGCCATGTTCACCCAGCAGCCGCACAGGGCCTGGCACTCGCCAATGTGTGCTGCGTGCGTCGGCTGCCGCGTGCGTGAGCAGGGCTGTCTTCGCCAGCGCAAGCCTGCTGCGGGGTCGGAACGGGTAAAGGGTGTGCGCTGATCAGCCTGTGTCTCCTCAAAATGTGGGTACCCTCCTGCTGATAAAAAGGGCCTCGGTTCTGCCCCTGGAGTCCAAGTGGCTCTGGTGACAAGAGGGGTGTGGAAGCCACACCACCAATACCGCCTCCTCCTGGCTCCTGCTCTTGGGACCCTCCTAACGCACCCAATGCTGTGAGGAGGCCCGACCCGGCCCGTGCAGGGAAGCCCACATCAGGGGAGCTGAGGCCCAGGCAGGGGAGTGGTCGCTCCACAAGAAGCCCCTCCAGGCTTCCTCTGCAACTGACAGGCACCAGCACAGCACCGGCTGGGGGCCTGCCGGGGGCTTTCCGGTCTGCCCTGCTGCCCAGGCACTGAGGTCAAGGGGACAGCCTGGGGCACACCGCAGCAGCCTCCCTCCATGGCCCGTGGCAGGCACCGTGTGGGCAGTGGCAGGAGGTGCTAGGAGATCGGGGGTCTGTAGCCATACCAAAAGCTTAAAATCAATTTTCAGAAATCCCCCAGAGCCAATCAGGCCAGCTGGCTAATCACACCCTGTGTGAGGGGCTACCGACCTGGCAGGTCTGGTGGGTGGGGCCCCACTCAACCCATATGAGCCAGCGGCACCCTGCCTTCTGCACCTGGCCTGAGGCCGGCTCTCCCACACACCCCCTCCGCCTCTCGCCTCTCAGATGCCTGGCAGGGGAGGCAGATGCCCCTTCCTCCCTGCTCACCTGGACCCCACCCACTGCCCCTCCCGCTTTCACCTCCCACATCAGCCCCGCCTTCCTGTTCTTCACACACGAAGGCGGACCCCTCCCACCGCAGGGCCCGTAGCTGGCGGCTCCTGGTGTCACTGGCTGGTGGAGAAGCCTCTTCCGCGCACCAGGTACACCTTCCTGCCGCCTTTGCACCAGTGCACTCACCGCCTCCACCCGAGAGGAGGACTTAGTTGCTCTACTCACTGTCTTCTCCATGGCACCGTGAGGCAGGGACGTTGGCCAGTCGGTTCCCTCCCAGCCCCAGTGACGGGTGCAGAGCAGACACTAAACGCTTGTTGAGGGGAAATGATGAGCAAGCACCTTGTGGGCTGAGAGAAGGGCCCAAAGCGAGGGCAGGACAGGTTTGAGAGCGCCTGCGGGCGGGGCCCCGGGCGAGGGGCGGGGCCAGGAGCCGGATGGCCGCTGACTCTGGGTGGTCCCAGAGCAGGACTGGACTGCCTGCTGGCTCTAGGTCTCAGCTTGGCGCCTCAGTGTCCTCACCTGGAGGTTGGGGGGGCGGTCATCGCCATGGTGACAATGTCTACCGTGGAGAGACCTGAGACCTGCCTGGATCATCGCAGGGGGTCACCAGCAGGTCACTGTTGGGGTCTGCATCGGCTAGTCCCCAGTCCCCCCCATACCTCGGTGAGTACAGGCCCCTTCCAGAACACTCCGAGCCCCAAGCACTGCACTCACTGGGGATGCAGACTCCCCGCCTCAGCAGCCCTCCAGACCCTCATTTCTAACGAAGGAAACCCCAAGTCCCTCCTCGGGAGGGAGATGGATCGCCTCGTCCTCAGCTGCAAGCAGCCAAATTGAGAAAAGTCCTTTCCAACAAATTTCATGGCACTAAGGAGCTTCCGATGGTGTGCTGGGCAGGCTGCGCCAAGCGTTCGGGGCAGAGGCTGAGGATGAGCACTAATTGGGGATTTGCTGGGGATAAACCTCGCAGGATTAACCCCTTTAAGTCCAGTCTGTAAAGCATCTAGTGCCAGGGACGCTGCCAGGGACAGGCAAAGAGGGTGAGACTCAACTGCAGACACACCCGAGCAGCGGGGCCACGGGTCACACACAGGACGTGTGGCCCGCCTGCAGCCAGCTGGTGCACCTGTGCCGCCCCCCGCCCTCACACACCGGACACGCCCACAGACACACGGGCACCTCTGTATGGACACACGCACTGCCTGCAGAGAGACCTGGGAGGCCTCCTGGTGCTGGTGTGCACAGCCGCACCGCAGCCACCGGGGAGACACCACCTCCCAGCCACGTGTCAACACACGGGGGCACGGCACACGCTCTCCTGTCACTGAGAGCCACACGGAGCTGCACACAGGGCGAGGGCACGCAGAAGCCACACGACCTGCCCACTGGAAGCCCATGACAGGCCTGCACCCACCCACGCCCACGCTCCAGTGTCCAGGGACCCATGCTGATGCCGGATCTGGGGGCAGGGCTGCAGCCCCTCTGCCCGGTGTGGCGGGCCCAGCCCTCACACCCTGGGTGAGCAGTGCCAGCACCACAGACAGCCCGAGGGCCCGGTGCACACAGAGACCTGGGTGCTGAGCTCACAGTGCTTTCCGGGCCCCACTCTGCCTGCTCCTACTGGACAAGGGTCACCTGGGTCGGTTCCGGCTCCCCAGGGCCAGGGGACCTCTGCTTCGGGAGGGTCGGGCCAACCCCCCGCACATGCCAGGGACCAGCACACACACCCACCCTCGCCAGGACGCAGTGCACACATCTGCATGTGCCAGGGCCTGGCGTGCACACGGCCCCAGCAGCAGGCGGGGTCTGTCCCTGCCACCACCTGTCAGTCCTGTGCAGCAGCTGTGCGGGGCTGTCGCAAGCAGCCGGCACATTAATTATGGGTTCTTCTCCAGGAAGCATTCAGAAAAGCTCTTCGGGGAGAAGACAGCGAATGACGCACGCAATCTGGGAGCAGAAGGGGCGCCCAGGGGCCTGGCAAGGAAGCTGGGGGCAGGGAGACCCCCGCCGCTCAGGGGGACGTGGACACGGAAGCAGGCTTCACATGGGGCGTCCCTGGGCCTGGCCCCTCTGGGACCCTCTGGGACCAGCACACACCCCTCACCTCACCCACGGGTGGGGGTTCTGGCCCCTCACTCTCCCTGATCCCGACCTGTGCCCCACAGCACGTTACTGCCAGCTGCCCCCCGGCCCTGTCGCTGGCTAGAGCCCAGGGCGCTGCTCCCTCAGCATGGTCACTTCCAGAAGTGGCTGGGATACGGGACTGCCCAGGCGTGTGGGAGGAGGAGGCTGTCACCCGCGGCTGTGACCGGGGACAAGGGTGTCAGGCTGCCTGAGGAGGGCAGGGTCCCCCCAGAGACATGCCCCTCCAGTGTCTGGATGTGGCCACCACCCGGGAGCATACAGCCCTCACGAGCAAAACTGGAAAGCCCACACCTGACCCGGGTCAGAACCCAAAGGCACAGCTGCCAGGGTTAGCACACCCTGAGTTGGGGTGGCTGGGGTCAGGGGAGGGCAGGGCGTCCCTGCCGCACACAGTCAGCAGGTTGATTACACACCCTGTAAAAAGCCCCTGTGATTTAGGGAAGCCGCCCAGCAGGCCCTGGAACTCTGGAACTCAGGCAGTAAAATCGGGCTGCAGCAATGAGGTGGGCGGAGCCCCAGCCCCGCCCTCCAATGAGCCCGAATGGCCATAAATCTGCAGAAATGGCTTTTACAGGACTCTGGGTTTTATGGTGTCATTAACGTTCCTCCTGATACTTAAGGGGGAAATGAAATGAAGTTGTGAGGACCGGGTAGGGGCTGCTACCCCGGGCCAGGGCAGGACCAGGGGCAGGGCGCAGTCCCCAACAGCTGGAGCTGTCGGCCAAGGCCAGCCGCCTCCTGCCCTGGGTCCCGGAGGGGAGCTAGGGACAGCGTGGCTGTGGCGTGGGTGTCAAGTCCCCGAGGTGGGGGGGCAGTCCCTCATGCCCCAGCTGCTTCCTGGCAGGCCCCCAGAGGCAGAATTTCTTCCCCACCCGTACTCCCTGAGGAGGTCCGTCCTGGGTAAGCTCCTAAGCGGACATGAGGTTTCCTCCCCATCTGGCTGGCTCTGGCCCTACCCCAGCCCCCCTGCAGGGCCAGGACCAGCCTGAGGTCTCCGGCCCCAGGGTGGGGGCAGAGGGAAGCGTTCGGGACAGTTGGGGGCTCCAGGGAGAGGAGGCATGCAGGGCAGAGACGGCAGGGGAGTGGCGACTGACTTACCGAGTAGCCCCTGCCGGAGACAGCCTGCGCAGAGCTCTGTGGGGAAGGAAGGACAGTCAGTGAGAGGGTCAGGGCCCCGACCGCTGCCCCCTCCTGAGGACCACTCCCTCGGCCCAGGGCCTGAGCCTTCAGAGCCCCCGTCCCTGGGTGCAGATGCTGTGGCTCCAAGCTGCAGGGGAAGGTAGAGCAGAGCACCATGGAGCCCCAGGAGGCTTGCGGCTGTGCCTGAGCCCCAGAACCCTCTCCGGAGCCCCCAGTGATGGGCTCAGCCCTAGGGCACATGTCGGCTCCCCCCACAGGGCCAGCACCGTCCCTCTCGCCTCCTTTCACAGGTGGTAACATCAGGAATGCCGGGGAGGCAGGCCCCTCCCAGGGCCCGGTCTGCAGGCCCCCACCCTGTGCCCAGGGTGGCAGGATGGATGACAGGTGGGCAGGATGGGTGACAGAGCACAGGAGAGGGTGGGCCAGGAGGATGTGGGGGGCGGTGTAGGGCTTAGTGCACTGGGGCGGTGGGGGCATCAACGGGGGGGCAGGCAGGCTTGGCGGGGACCCGCACACTAGGGTCCAGAGAGCGCTGTGGGGGACAGGGTGTGGCTGCAGATTCCCCGGGGAGGGCGGGTGGCCACGGGGGAAGTGAGGTCACTCTACTGCAGCCCAGCCTACTCTGCTTTGCACAAAGCAGCCCAACCAGCCTCGGCTGGGGCTCTGGGACCCTTCATAGCCCAGGCAGGCCCTTGCCAGGTCCTGGGGGAGGGCCACCCCTGAGCCCCACTAATGGGGGAGGGTGGGGTGCTGTGACTGCCCTGGAGCCCATGCCCTAGGGGCTGCTCCTGCTGTGCTCAGAATCCATCTTCACTGGTCCCGCTGGCAATTAGAGTCCTAAGTAGGGCAGCCCGGGCCCCAGACAATTACCAGCCTATTTTCCCATCTTGTGGGGACAAGCTCCTCTGAGCTGGGCAATCAGAGGCTCCTCCTGGCCTCCCCCTGCGGGCCGCGCCCCCCCATTGAGATGATAATGAGAGACGCGCACTCCATTCAGTCACCCTGAAACCAGGCCCTGCCAACCTGCACCTGCAGCTGAGGGTCTAGGCAGACAAAGGCCTCTGGCTGGGGGGCCTCCCCCACCAGACCCCTCTCCCCGTGTCCCCATCCCAGTTCCCGCTGTGCCCACCCACCCACTCCTCCAGGTGGCTGCAGCCAGGGAGACCCAGGAGGGGGCCCAGCACGCCTACTGCCTGCCAAGTCCCAAGTGCAATCTCTGTGTGGCCAGGGTCACCCCATTCTATGCTTGAGGCTGAGGCTCGGGGACCTGTCTGCTGGGACACTGTCCTTAGACTAGGCCAGCGCGTGCCTCAGTGGCTGCCTCAGCACCAGAAGCACCTCCCACTGCTGTCCCCGGCCAGGCCTGCGGCCCCCCACTGGACGAGGGCCTCCCCTGTGGCTCCTGCTGGGGCCTAATCAGTGTTCCTCATTTAAACCCCTCCTAGTGGGGAAGTCCTAATTAGTGAGAAATCATGTTTTAATGAAGGCAAAATGCTAATTGCAAGCGCAGAGCCCTCGTGTGAGGCCCTCCGGTCCCATGCACGCGGCTCCGGCGTCTGCTGGGGGGGGGGGGGGGCGCCCGAGAACCAGGGCCGTGCGGCTGAGCGGCGGCGGTGGCACTCACGTCACTGAGCTGGTCCCGAGAACTGCTCCTCCGGGAGCTGGTGGCTTCGTGCAGGCTGTCATCCCCACTGTGGCGGTCGCCCCCTCTGGACGCTGTGGCCTTCATCTGGGGATAGGGAGAGGCAGGCTCAGCAAACACAGACCGACCCCTCTGCCTGTGGGCTCCTCACCCCTGCCCTGACCTGCTCACCCACATATGGCCCCGGGCCACAACTCAGGGTGAGGGCGGCGGGGACAGAGCTAATCATTTACCACTCAGAAGGGACAGAAACACCCAGAAGAGCAAACAGCACACAATGCCATGATACCCCGTCAGCTGGGTCCCCTTCCCTGGAACCCGCGGGCCACCCCCACCTCACTACACCAGGGAGCCGGTCACCGGCCTCCACGACAGACCAGCAGCAGCTCGCCCAGCCTTGCTGCGCCCACGCCCACCTCCACAGCCCCAGGCCACCGCCAGCCGGTGTGCGCGGACCACCCCCACTGTGTGACCCAGGGCCGGCGCCAGACCTCTCTGGGCCTCCGCCTGCAGCCAGACAACAGGGCAGAGCGCACTGGCAGGGCAGGTGCCGCTCGGTCAGACACTGGCCCGTGCCCCCTAGGCCTGCAGTGCCTCTCTGCTTCTCACAGAAGCCTGATGAGACATTTGTGCCACTTTACGGAGGACCAAGCCAAGCCCAGAGAGGTTCAGTGGACCCAGGATTCTCGCTCCTGTTTTTCACTTGGAAATAATATCAGACCTCACAGAGCCGTGGGGAAGGCAGACATCACAGCCCCGGAGCACCTGGCCCAGCTCTCCTGGCTCCTGACTGCCCTCTCAGCTTTCCTGACTCCCCAGCTGGGGTCTGCCATCCCCCCTCCCCCCAGCCGCCCTGCTCCGGAACAGCTGTGTCCTCCAGGTCACTGTGTGGGGCACACACTGACCCCCCGCACCTCGTCTGCCTGCCTGGTGTCTCCTCAGAGACTCAGGCAGTGGTCCTCGGCCGTCCAGCAGACCCCTCCCCCTGGTGCTGCTCAGGACCCCGAGGGACAGTGTGGGGACACAGAAGGGTGAGCGGATGTCCTGCCCTCTTCGCCTCCAGGCCTCCGAGCCCAGGGCTGGCGCCCTCAAGCGGGGGAGCCCTGGAGAGCCCGCCTCACGCCCAGGCTCGGCGGGCCCTGGCCAGGACCTGGGGCTGCGGCCCATCCTGTATGGCCAGCCCTTCCATCTCAAGCACACTCCAGCCGAGAGACCCCGACTGGGCCAAAGGTCGGGATGGGTCAGCAAGGTGCACTGGCTGTGCTCTGGAATATTCCAGAGTGTCAGAGAAGCACCATCAGGGCCTGGCCCTTCCTCCTGCAGACCCCACGCCAGGCTCAGCCTCTCTCGAGGCTTCTCCTCAGACCCTCGGCTCCCCAGGGCCACCCCAACTCCCGCAGTGGGGGCACAGCCCCCAAAAGCCACAGGCCCCGTGTTGTCGGCCAGCAGAGTGGAAAGGACAAGACAGAACCAGTATCCATGATCCACAGCCAGGGCCCAGGGGAGGCCCACATGGGCAGCGCCCTCCCACCCTCCTGCCCCGAGGCAGGCTGAGGGCAGGGTCCTGGCCCCACCCCAGGCAGGAGCCCCCACCTCCCCTGCTCCATCCTGCTCAGCTGAGCAGCGAACGTACAGACCCTGGGCCAGGTGCCGCCTTCTGACTGCCCGCAAGCCTCAGTTTCCTCACCTGTGTGGGGGTGGGGGTGAGGGGTCTGTCAGCCTGCGCCCACGGAACGTCACTATTGTCACCTGTAGGGCTCTAACTGCCCAGGACCCCAGGACAGATAGGGACCCTCCTTTCTGCCTTGCTCGGGGGGGAGCCTCTCTAAGAAGCCAAGGGCTATTGTCCAGTGTTTCTCAAAGTGGGGTCCCTGGGCCCACAGCATCAGCAACACCTGAGAATTTGTCAGCAACGCAGATACACATTTCCAGGTCCCACCCCGACTTACTGAATCTGAAACTCAAACTGTGTGTCATCAGGCCCTCTGGGAGATTCTGGTGTGGCTCCAGCTGAGACTCATGGCTCTGACCATTAGCAGTGACCCCCATGAGCCCCGCACTCACTGTTAGGGGACAGCAGTGCAGGTTAGCTCGGGTCAGGGTCCCTGTCTCAAAAGAGAAGAGCTGAACCCAAAGACACTACAGGAACAGGAAAGGACCAGCACAGGGCTGCCATGTACAGTTGTGACGAATGTTCACTGCACAAGTACTCCTGGTTAGGGGAGAAGGGAAAGAGGGCCTGCATTACCACCCACACGCAGCTGAAATGTGAGGAGGGAGGATCCTGAAATCCAACTCACATGCTCAGACCGTCTCCTCTCTGAGCGGGGCCCCAGGAAGGCGCCTCAGCTGGATGCCTCAACGGTAACCTGCAGGAGGGCAGGCTGCGTGGGTCACTCTTCCTCAGGTGGCCAGTTTTAGCTCCGAAAGCCCCACTTCCCAGAAAATCCTGTAAAACTGAGCCCTACATCCTGGGAACCACCCCAATCCTAGACACAGTGCGATGGCTGGTCACCTCCTGGTGTCCCCAGGTCAGGCCCAGACAGCCCGAGCTGCAGTCTGGCTGCTGCGGCCCCGTCGCCTTCCCTGGCTGCTGGCCAGCCACGGTCAGCACACCTGCTTCTAGCTGGAGCTGGAGGGACGGGATCAGAGCCCTTGGGCCTTCAAGTCCATCTCCAGGGCCAGAGGTGCCCTGATTGCCCTGGGAGAGCAGGGGGGAGCCCCTGTGCCCGTGCCCACCACGGGCCTCGTGGTCCATCCACCCTCCAGCCGTCTACCCATTCATCCGTCCAGCTACCCGTCTCTCACCCACCATCCATCCACCCAGCCATCCACCTATCTATCTGCCCATACATCCACCAATGCACCCATCCACCCATCCATTCACTCATCTGTCCATCCACCCGCCCATCCACCCATCCACTTATCCATCCAACCACCCACCTACTCATCTATCCATCAACCCACTCATCCATCCACCCATCCATCCATCCATCTATCTGCCCATACATCCACCAATGCACCCATCCACCCATCCATTCACTCATCTATCCATCCACCCACCCATCCACTCACCCAGTCATTCATCTATTCATCCCCTACCCATCCATCAATGCACCCATCCATCTACCCATCCACATATTCATCCATTCATCTACCCATTGATCCACTCGTTCATCCACCCATCTATCCATCCATCCATCCACCTGTCCATCCACCCACCCATCCATCCCCTCCTCCATCCATCCATCCACCTGCCCATCCACCTGCCCAATGCTTAGTGGATGCCTATGAGCTGGCTCTGTCCTGGGCAGTGAACACAACAGGCACACATCCCCAGCCTCCTGAAGCCAACAAAGAAGAGACTGGCACATGGTTGGCGAACAGCCACAAGCACCAAGAGAACAGCACAGAAGCAGCACAGGGTGGCCAGGAAGGGCTTCACGGAGAAGGTGACACCTCTGGAAGGTGTGGGGTGAGTCAGAAGGCTGATAGGAAGACTGCGGGAAGGCACCGCAGAGACAGATGGGCCCCCGGGGGGAGGCGAGAGCCCTAACTCGGAGCACCCCCAGCTTCTGTGGTGTAGGTACTCCGTGGCTGGCCTCAGCTGCCAACAGTCTGAAAACCAGCTTGCAATCCCTCTAACCACCTTCTCTTACCCGGCGGTACGCCACCAGAGCATGCCCTCAGACTGGTGGGGCTGGGACTCTGCCTTCAGACTGAAGGGTACATCGAAATAAGGCACTGCCCTCAACCTGGCAGGGTCAGGTCATGGTTCTCAGAAGGGTGGAAAGAGGACAACTCCATTAGACTAGCATGATTAGGTCACTGCCGTCAGACTAGTGGGGTAGGGGACACTACTCTCAGACTGAGGCATACCTGGAGCACCTGCGGTCCCGAGCTTTCCGGCAGTAACAACAAGGCCTCAGCAACCCGCCCATGAAGAACCCCCTTCCAAGACACCTCCCAGGCCGCCTCCCCATCTTGGGCCCCGACCCCCCGGCTGTGTCTCCCCTGACCTCTCCCCGACAGGGCCTCCTAGCCCGGGCTCCACTGCACATCCGGGGCCAGACGCAGACAGGCAACACGTGGTTCCACTTGGCCATCAGGCCGCGAGGTGTGGGTTGTCAGGGGGGAGGGGGCGTGGACAGTCCAGAGGGTGCTGCTGAGAAAGGGCCCAAGGGATAGGCCCAGCGGTGCCACCAGGGAGACAGGACCGCCCAAGGCGGGTGTGCCCCCAGTCCCTGGACCTCACTGTCCCAGGCCAGGGCTGCAAACCCACAGCTGCGCCCAGGAAGGCCCCCAAGTGTCTCCAGGCCTGGCTGTCCTTCTGGACCCCCTACCACTTGTCCTCACCAGCAATGTGCACCCAGTCCCCTGAGGCTCAGTGGGGGCCCCCCCTCACTGGTTATTCAATCTGTGTTCTGTTCAGTGCACCCACCCTGAGCTCCAGGGCCCGAACCCATGCCCGGCAGAGGCCTGTGCTCTTGGTCCAGTTCTGCAGGGACCTGGGCAGAAACTGCTAGGTAGCCCCGGCTCGGGGCAAGGTCAGAGAGCAAGGCCAGCCCAGGGAGGCACCCCGATGCAGACAGTGCAAATGCACTGCACGGGGTGGGAGCAGGCAAGTGCTGGAATGTGCGACCAAGCCCCCCCACCACACACATGCACACACGGCTGCCTGCACAGCCTCCGCCTCGACACACACGCACACTCACACATGCACACACAGCCGCCGGCTCTGCTGCTGTGCGCTCAACACCCCTCCTAGAACGTGAGAAACGGTCAGGGCTGAGCTCGGCTGTGCTCAGGCTGGCATCAACCGAAGGGTGGTCGTGCGGCCGGCCAAGACCCACGGGGGGAGCTCTCGGGGCTCCATGTGGATCACGTGTGACCTGGTGCCCCCCGCCTCCGGGCTGACTACCACCTACTCAGGTTACGAGCTTGACCCTGCTCTTTCCAGAAATCCTCCCTGGTACTCTGTCTGCTCCTGCATCAACCAGGCTGGGTGAGGGGCTGTGGAGAGGCCATGGAGGCCCCAAGTGTCCTCTGAAAGTGAAGCAGGACCACTGGCTGTTTGTCCGTCTCCCTGCATCATGCCGTGAGTGCTCAGTGGGAGGGAGGGGCTGTCCTCTGTCCCCAGTGACCAGGACCCGCACAGTGAAGGGGTTCGGGCACTGTGAGCGTCCCCGCAGACAGCCCAGTGCCGGGGGGCAGCCTGCCGCTCTCTGAGGCTGGCCACCCCTTCCACGGTTCCGTGTTCGGCCTCTAAGACTTAGACAGGTAGATGGGTGGGTGATGGATGGGCCGACAGATGGACAGATGCATACAATACACAACAGATCATAAGGGTGCTGTTGAGGCCAACCCCCGGGTGACGTGTGGCCAGGAGGCCTGGGGGACACAAGCTGCATGTGAGCTCTGTCTGTGCCTGGGCGTGGTCTCCCTTGCCAAAGGACAAGATGGGCAGCCACGTCTGGCCCCCAGAATGGATCAGAGTGGGCTCAGGGGTGGTGTCCCCACACTGGAGTGGGGTCCTCTGGGCTCCCTCTCTTTCTGGCTGGGCCATCGAGCCTGACTGGGTGCTGTCCCCAACACCTGAGAGACTGATGACTTGGTTCACGCCACCCGGAAGCTTCCTGCACCTGTGGGGACCTCCTGCCCATCAGCTGCTCACCGTGGGCGGTGAATCAGTTCATGCCCTGAGCTGCTTACCAGCCAGGGGCTCCTCTGCAGGCCGGCTGGGCACTGGGCCCCCGCCCCGGGCGAGCTGGGAGAGGCCCCTGCTCCCTTCGCGGACAGGCCAGTCGACACATCAGAAGCTCTCCACTGGTTGGTCCCCCACCTGCCCTCTAAACTGGAATTTAAGCTGCGTGAAGGTAGGGACCGTCTTCGGTCTCGTTCACCGCTGCCCCTGATCCACCCCCAGCACAGGGAGTGACCAGGAGGCTCACCCTGAATGCCGAGCGCCCCCCCTGACGCGGGGCCAGGTGGGGCGGGTGCCTGCCACCCCGGGCATCCCATACCCCTCCACTCTCAGCCCACGGGAGCTCAGGGCTTGTGGCAGCCCCCCACCCCCCAGCCTGCTGCCCCAGGAGGGGACCCTGGAGGGTCCCACAGAGGGGCCCCAGAAACCTGGGAGAAAACCAGGCCAGCAGCAGAGACAGACCCGGCTCGCGCCGGCATGCGGACCTGCTGTCATCTCGTGCGGACGTGAGGCGCACAGGAGCGCTGGCACCTCACCTCACAGACGAGGACACGGGCCCAGAGAGGGGGGATGGATGGAGCCGAGCCCTAGCCGTGGGGCCACACAGCCCAGCTGGGGGACCGCAGAGCCGCCCTGGAAGTCCCCACGCCGCCCTGAGCCCCAAGCCAGGCGTGAGGAGCGGGGGTGGGGGCAGCTCCCTGAGTGGGAGCCAGCCATTGACACGGGCTCGGAACCCGGGCTGTTCTGAGGCTTCATTTAGTCAAGGTGCCACTCCCCACCACCCTGAGGAAGGACGGCTTTACCCCACTGCCCAGATGAGGAGACCCAGGCACCGAGGGCCAGAGTCAGCTGCCCAGAGTGCCAGGAAGGCTCCCTGCCAGGACGAGAGTCCCCTGGCACCCAGTCCTGATGCGGCACAGACACGGGCACAGCACAGACGGCCGGTGTGGGGCAGCCAGGACCTGCCTCCCTGAGCACCTGCCTCCGCCAGGAGCGGGGTCCTGGGGCCTGGCTGTGAGCTGACAACAGGTGCACAGGGCACGAGGGGGCGGGGGGGCAGGGAGGGCTCGGACGGTGGGCAGTACAGACGCTGAATGTGGAGGGCAGCCAGCCAGAAATAAGACAAGTTGGGGAAGGAGGGTGACTCAGGCCACCAGGAGTGGAGGGAATCTTCCAGAACACTGCCAGCACGGGAAGGACATGCTCGGATGGGCTGCAGATGGCAGGGAGACAGGAGCCCGGGAGGCCGGCCACCGCCACTGTCTTCCAGGGTAGGGTCAAGGTCAAGGGCACAGACTCCAGGAACGGAGCCGCCTGGGCTTCAAACGCCCCCCTGTGCTGCTCATCCCGGGCGTGGCAGCTGCTGCGTCTGCAGTTTGGCCTCAGCATCCTCATCTGAGACGTGGCGACAGCAACCCCGCAGCCGTCAGCGGTCAGCAGTCAGCGGCACTGGGCCTGGAGAGCGGGGAGGCCAGGCGCTCAGGGGCCGTGGTGGCTGGCAGGCCGCGGCGACATCCGAGTTACAAATCTGATTTCCTCCAGAGACACAAGACCGTTCAGGTCGGCTTCACGCTGGGTCCTCCGGGGAAGCTGGGTTTTTCAGGAAGCGTGGGCACCTCCCCTCCGCCGGCCACTCACGAGGACGGAGTGGTCTCTGCGTGTCCCTCGCGCCGTGGCTCCTGTCTCAGGCCCTGTCCCGGATGGAGTCTGGGTTCTGCATCCCTCATCAGTCCA
>PJEM01012649.1:11320-32225 GCA_004023845.1 Helogale parvula | reverse complement strand
GCCTCTGGACAGCCGTTTGTTCTGAATTATTTTCTAATGGAATCTCATTCAGAGAGACACTCAGAAGTTGGAAGCGAAGGACCGGCCTCGGGTGGGGGAGTGAGCACTGAAAGACGGCTCCCAAAGCTCGGCCCTGGGCAGGGGAGTCCAGAGCTCCTGTGTTCCGGCCTCTTCACGCTCCTAGGGGAGGTTCTGGCGGCCACGCTCAGCCTCGTGGCCCAGTGATGGGGATTCAAACTGCGGAGTGGCTGAGCGTGAGCAATCCAGCAAGAGCCACGAGGGTGAGAAGAGAGACTCAGGCAGGCAGGTCACTGGGGACCCCCCAGGCTGGAAGCCACACGGTCACAGATGTGTGAACGCGCCCGTCTGACCTGCGAAGGGCCATGCCGGCAGGACGCCCGCTGCCTTCCCAAGGCCTGCTGCGGAGAGAGGGGGACCCCCAGTGCCCGTTCAGTTGATCACGTGTTGAAATACTACTTAGAACACGTGAACTTAAAAAATGTCATTTAGATGGAGTTTGTCTCTTCTCGAATTTTAACATGGCCACAAGCGTGTTCATGACCACGTGGCTCTCACCAGGAACCCATCATGCAACACGACTGCTGGGCTCCTCCTGCAGGGTCCGACATGCCTTGGAACTAGGTCCCGAGGCTCCTCCAGTGTGGGGGCCCCACCCCAGGCCTGGGAAGCGCGTCTTGCCGAACCCCCAGGCCAGGTGGGCGGTGGGACATGGAGCTGGGACACAGACACGTCCATCGCACAGACAAGCTCCCCGGGGTTGGCAAGCTGTTTGGGTGGGCAGCGGTCATCACAGCCTCAGGCCAAGGCAGGGGTGGCCTGGACGCACGCCGCTCCCCCACCCCGAGCTCCGGGGGGCAGGGCCACTCTGCGCTGGACAGGACGCCTCCTCAGGCCCCGGAGTAGCACCCGGTGATGGATGCCGGCGGGATCTGGGCTCAGCGAGCGGGGGGCCAGCCCAGGGGCTCCTCCTCCCTGGGAGTCTGCGTGAGAGGGCAGGAACGGAGGGCAGGACGTGTCGGCAGGGCCCGGGCAGTCACCTGAGCTGGGAGCCTGTGCGGGGAGCACCGCCACACTCTGACAGGGACATGGACACACACACGGACACACACACACACACACACACACACGCACACGCACGCACGCACAGGCAGGCAGATGTGTGCACGGTACAGATGGGCTTTTCCCAGGAACCCTGGACCAGGTGTCCCGGGAGAGCACGAGATGAAGCCAGCCAGGGGTCCCTGTGCTCAGGCGGGCCCACTGCCCAGGGCTATCCCACACCCCACCCTCACCGCATGCACCCGGAGCAGGCCCCTCCCCTCCCTGCAAACCACACCCACCACGGTTGTCTAGCAGGGACGGGGCTCGGTCCCCCCCCAGGCCCCACCCAAGGACAGGGAGATGGAGGCTTGTGAGGGGCGGGCTGCAGGGCATGGAGGACCCCGGCCAAGCCCCGCGCCCAGGCTCCCATCTCCCTCCGAGCGCACAGGGACTCGTTCCACCCCCCAAACTTCAGGCCGCACTGCCCCCACTCTCCCCGGAACAGGGCGGGCAGCACCCCACATCTCTGGCCTTGGGGCCGCATTAAGCTGCTGGGGCCCACGCCTCTGTCCACCCCCGGCCACGCGGGGCCCACAAAGCTGCATCGTTCGGCCAGCGAGCTGGTTCAAAATATCAGAACGAGCTGCCGTTTCACAACCTCCAAATCCACAGAAAGACCCAGATGCCCAGCGGCTCTGAGAAACCTCCAAGGTCTGGCCACACAGGACCCGCATTTCCTCAGGGCATGGAGGGCGGCCACAGCCC
Source organism: Helogale parvula (assembly GCA_004023845.1). Classification (NCBI taxonomy): domain Eukaryota; kingdom Metazoa; phylum Chordata; class Mammalia; order Carnivora; family Herpestidae; genus Helogale; species Helogale parvula. The sequence goes on along the minus strand of PJEM01012649.1, from coordinate 30,398 downwards.
CCCAGACACAGCCCACATGGTGCCGTCGCCCCACCGCAAGCAGGCGCCTCGTCAGTTTGAACTCAGACCAGCGGTGGCCATGGTGTGGGGCGGTCACCTAGGGCTTTGCAAGGACCCCTCTGGGTTCACGTGAATCGAGAGCCTCTTAGGCAGGGATTCAGACACATGGGGCCCACCCACGGTGCGGTTGCCCCTGATGGGGAAGTGGGCCCAGCCTACAGGGGGCTGTGGCCTCCCACCCTCTCCTGCTGACCAGCCCCGCTTCCCCCACGTACACACTCAAGTACTAGGGTCAACACTCCCAGAGCAGAAAGGCCTAGAAGGTGGCGGCCACACGGTTCACCCCTGCCTGGCCCACCCACGGGACACGCCCAGACACAAGCCGGCACAGGACCCACAGGACCCACGGGGAAGATTCCGGCACTGCCGCCCTCACTCAGGTCAGCAGGGCTCCAGGGTGGGGCGGTGGGAACATCAGTATCAGTGACAAGCCTCAGAGGTGCCTTCTGCGGCCCCCGGAAGAGACCCCTTCCTGCGCAGGGGCTCCCAGGGACACGGCAAGGTGGGGGGGGCTGGCCACAGCAGCCTGGAGGGCGACTCAGGTGGGCAGTCCCCCGAACACACACCACAGCACGGTGAGCCGTGTCCAGGCCCTGCACCCCTCCCCGGGCACCCCTCCCCAGGCTGCTCTGGCATCGGCAGGTGTGCAGTAAAGGAAGGCAAGTCCAGATGTGCAGAAAACCACTCGTGGGAATAAATCAGTTCACGTATGACACACACTGATGCTGTTATAAAAATAATGGCACGGCACTTTTATTTTCTTTAATCAGAAAAATAAGCCCCGCGTTTCTGGGAGGGAGACCCTGGGGGAGGACCGGATGTCTGTGGGCCCTGCTCTTGGCGCTGAGCTGATCCCACACCCAGTCAGTCGGGACCCCAGAGGGCAAGAGGGGTGGGGGGTGCACCTCCGAGGCCTCCGCGAACGGGATCAGCTCAGGGGTGGCCGTCGCAGCCCAATGGGATCGGGCACATAGAAGGCCGGCGGGAGCACAGCTGGGTCCCCCCCCAGGTGCCTGATGCTCCCCAGAGAGGGCTGCAGTTCCCTCCCCCAGAGACCCTCAAATCCCAGAGAGTCAGAGCTGAGCTCCAGCCTCACGCCCAGGACTCTGGGAGCACCAGTGTAGGGTGGGCGGAGGGCAGAGAAAGCCCTGTAGTGTGAGTTCTGTCCCAACAGGGGAGGCTCCGGGGGCCGGCAGCTGAGGGCTGTACAGGCTGAGTGAGAGGCCAGGAGGAGGCACTGTGAGAAGAGCCCCGGGCCCTCCTGGACCAGAGCAGGGGGGACAGGACACTCTGCCTCCGCTTCAGTGCTTGGCCACTGGGGTGGAGGTGGGGGGTGGCCCTCCTTGTCACCAGCAGCTCCTAAGTGGCCAAAGACAGCCCTGAGTGCCCCCTACGTCCGCCCCCTCCCTGCACGCACAGAACCCCGGAGGTGGACACGCATCATCACCCTCTGCCGGAGGGGAGGGGAGGGGAGGGGAGCAGGACCTGCGGCCCGGCCCCAGCGGAGCCCACTCCTGGCCTGGGGGCAGGGGATGCGCGCTGGCCGGCTGAGTTGGGGCCCAAGGTGTGCAAGGCCTGCAGCCGGCAAACCCCAGAGCGCGTATGCACACACACCACACACATGCACCCGCACCTTTGCACGCGCACTTGTGGGGCAGCACACGCCTGGGGTGGGTATGCACAGAGACTCCGACACAAGGACGCGTGGGCACTTCAGAGGCACAGAGACACCACCAAGGACCCCCTGCGAGAAGCCCGAGCCCTCGGGGGCAGCTGTGTTCGCTCTCCTAGGGACGTGCACATCACAGGGTAGTGGGCACGACAGGGGAAGGCGTGGCAGGGGGGTGGGAAGACGCTGGGGGTCCTCTCCTCTCTTCCTGGTGCAGGTGGGCCTCAGCCTGGTGGCGGCTCTGCAGGGGGCTGCCTCTGCTGAGCCTCAGTTTCCAACCGCCAACGGCCCGGCCTGTCTGGCGAAGGCCTCTGGCCAGTCTTGGCAACACATCTGCCCAGCACAGCCACAGCCAAGGTGGTACAGAAAATGGGCATCAGGCTCCAGGACTCACGGATGGGGCCTGGCGGGCCACCGCAGGGGTGGAGGATCGAGTCCGTCGTGACCGCAGGGGCCTGCAGGGGCGGCCCGCTGCCAGCAGTGAGAGCTGGGGCTGATGGGCCTGAACCAGGTCCAGCAATGAGCGCCGCGGCTGGCTCAGGGGCCCCAGGAGGGGCCGGCGGGGCGGGGCAGGCCGGCCCAGGAGTGACGGGCGCTTGGGGATGGGGAGTAAAGGCTGGGGTTTGCAGGGCTGGCCAGGGCCCAGAAGCGACTGCAGGGGCTGGCACGGCTGCTTTGGGCCCAGGAGTGGCCTCTTGGGTGGGTGAGGCTGGTCTGGGCCCAGGAGTGGCCGCTTTCGTTGGCACGGCTGTCCAGGGCCCAGGAGTGAAGGTTTCGGCGGGCCAGGGTGCTCTGGGGCTTCAACTAACTGCTGGGGCTGACGGAGGCCCAGCAGGGACCCCCGGGGGCGGCCGGGCTGGCCCAGGAGGGACCTCCGGGGCTGGCACGGGGTCAGGAGCGCCCGCCGGGGGCAGCAGCACTGGCCTGAAAGTGAGGCGGTGGGCCGGCGGCATGGATGCAGCAGGAGGAGTGACTGTGGGGGCCGGCCCCGCTGTCCTGAGGATGCCCTGCCAGGCTGGCCACGGAGGCAGGGAGCCACCCATGACCGCAGGGGCCGGCAGCGGTGCCAGAGGGCCAGCAGGGACCGCAGGGGCCGGCAGCGGTGCCAGGGAGCCAGCAGGGACCGCAGGGGCCGGCAGCGGTGCCAGGGGGCCAGCAGGGACCGCAGGGGCCGGCAGAGGTGGCACGGGGCCAGCATGGACCTGAGGGGCCGGCAGCGCTGCCTGGGGCCTAGGAGCCCCCAGCGTGGCCGGCAGGGCTGAGCCAGGAGTGACCGCTGGGGCCGGCCGTGCTCGTCTGGGGCTGGCAGCAGCCGCTGGGGCCGGCAGGGCTGACCTGGGCCCAGAAGTGACCGCCGGGGCCGGCAGGGCTGTCTCGGGCCCAGAAGTGACCGCTGGGGCCAGCTGCGCTGACCCGGGAGTGGCCGCTGGGGCCGGCAGGGCTGCCCGGGGTCCGGGAGAGCCCGACGGGGCTGGCAGCGCTGACACGGGGCTGGGAGTGACCCCTGGGGCTGGCTGGGCTGGAGCTGCTGCTGGAGCTGGGCCGGGCCGCTCTGGTCCCAGTGGCTGGCTGGGAGCGGCCCCCCTTCTGGGGAGCACACCTGCATGGAAGAAAGAGCACGTGTCCACCTGGGCAGGCGTGCCTGCAGACCCCCCAACCAGCCCGGGCCCCGGAGACATGCTGCCCCCTCACCAGCAGCCCAATCCCCACGGGAGCTGAAGGGGCGCGTGGAACAGCACGAAGAACATGTCCCCGAGAAGAAGGCGCAGACCAGTGAGTCTCCGAAGGGGAGAGCGGCCGCAGGGCCGAGCCGGCACCCGGGATGCAGGTCCCAGGCTCCCCGCCCCGGCCCGGCTGGGCTCTGGGGACAGCGAAGACGGCCCCCCCCACCGCGGAGGGAGGTCCCTGGGCTGGGGGGGGGGGCCGCTCCCCACACTTGGACCCCTGACCACAAGTCACGTGACCCTCCCCACACCTCACAGGCACCTGCGTTCCACGGAAGTCTAGCGGACAGAGAACGCCCAGCACTGAACCTGGCCCCCGCGCATTACAGACACGCTGGACACCCCGTGGTCGGCGGAGCCTGACAGACGCGACGGGGAAACGGGGCCGGCCTAGCAGCAGTGCGCCCTCCTGCCCCGAGCGCACACTCCCCCGCCCCCAGTCCCTGCACCCCCAGCTCGGCCTCTCTTGGCTGTGACCCACCAGGGCGGGTCTTCTGGCTGCCGAGGACCTGGGCTCACGGCGAGCAGCTGCCCGGGAACCCGTCTGCGTGTGGCCCGCACCCCTGCCCCACAACGATGGAGCGCGTTGCCGGGCGTGCCTGGGTGCCGACGGTGGTGTCCAGGTGCTGGTGTGGCGCCGAGGGCACGGAGGCTTCGTTCCGAGTGGGGGCGGGGCCCAGCGCTCACCTGCTTGGTGGGCTGCAGGGGGGCCTTCTTCCCCCGCTCGCAGGCGGGCTCCAGGTCCTGCTCGGGGCCGCCCAGCTCCAGGGGCCGCCCGTTCTCGCTCGGCTCTGCAGACGGGCAGGTCTCTGGCTCTCGGGGCTTCTTGGCCAGGCGACGTTCCCACTTCTCCTTCCGCTCATGCGGCTTCAGGGCCATGTCTTTCTGCGAGGGAAGAAGGACAAAGCCAGTTAACTGGCAGTAGTGACACATGGCCCCATGCGTGACCCCACCAGTGACACATCAGACCTCGCAGGCCCCGGGTGTGTGACAGCACCTACCTGAGGCGCCAGGCCCCCCTGCTGGGATCACAGCTCAGGAGAAGGGGTGGATGGGACCGGGGACGTGGGTGGGCCTGTCAGGAATGGGGCGGCGGGTGCGGGGCTGGGAGGGGACACTGAAACAACGCTGGATGAGGGGGTAGGTTTCCCAAGAGGCTCCACCTGGTCACGGGGGCCGGGGGTGGGGGGGTGTTGATCCTTGGCTCAAAACCCCCGCCTCGGGTGCCCCGGGTTCCGGAACTGCAGGCCAATGCCACAGCACAGGACAACCGTGCCCTGGTCCCGAGCAGCCCATGGAGTTATCTGCCTGACAGCGTGGCCTCCCACCCAGACACGACAGAGGCCTGTCTTAGGAGACCAGTCCCAGCCTCGGCCGGTGTGCAGACCGCCAGGGACCCCAGGCCCCTCCCTAGAATGGACACTTGTGCCCATCTTGTTCAGAGCTGCAACTGGTGGCCAAGGCAGGGCCTGACACACAGCAGGTCTCCACTGGGCATGTGCCGTGCCAATGCCAGCACCAGCAGTGGGCTGTCTGGTGCCCCGTGGGGTCCCCCACACCACCGTGCACAGTTCCCACTCCGCCGAGGTGGTCCTGCACCCGGCCCACCTGCAGTCCCACCAGCGAGCCCCGGGCCCGGGAGGGCCTGGCACTGCCTGGTGGTGAGCAGCTGGAGTGTTACCAGCCAGCCTCCTGCCTGGGTCCCTGGGGTGGGGTAGGAGGCACCACTCCCACTAGGCTGCTGAAGAAGAGGGAGGGAGCCGGCAAAAAGGGACCCAGAAAGTTCTGAAAGCATTCACCGCAGGGAGAGGGGAAGAGGGCTCGGATGAAAGCGATGCCCGTGGCCGAGACGCTCCCCCACATCCCAGGGGATGCCCCCACGTCCCCACAGGAAATGCATTCTGAGGGCCTGAGAGGGACCTGGCCTCTGCTCTCAGGTGAGCACCTGGCCCCACGCAGGCCTCACAGGCCTCAGCCCAGCTGGGCAGGGGGCGGCAAGGACCGACATCCAGGTTTGCTGTGGTCCCCTGGCCTGGTGACAGAGCAGGGACACGCTGTGCTTGCCCGTGAGGTCCTCCTCCAACCCAGTCCCAGCGGCCCCACAAAGCTGGCTGGACTAGAGCTGTCCCTCCGCACGGAAACCCCCACGACTGTCCTGCCACAGGCGACCCCACAGCCCGGGCTGGGAGCAACCTCCACACTCCTCCTCACCCGGGGGCGAGGGGACGCTGCACACCCCCAGGCTTCTCCTGAGGGGTCCGAAGCCACAGTCACGGACTGAGGACAGCCTGAGCTGACACGACAGGCTGAGTGTGCACCCTCCTGCATGCGTCCCCCTCCCCAGGGACAACGGGAAGGGAGAGGGGAGCCCAGGCTGGTGCCTGTCCTGGGACCCCTGCTCACTGTCCCTCGCTGAAGCTGTGCCCTAAGTGTGATGCCAGCTTCACCCAGGCCATAGGGCTCTGCCCAAAGCTCCACGGGCTTCTGTCAGGCAGCGAGTGGCCCCCTGTTTTCCAGACAGGACAGACCCTTCCCCATGCCCACCTTCTGGAATATCAGACCCCAGGGACACCCACAGGCCGCCGGCGTTTCTACGGCCTCTCCTGGTCAGAGGTCCCATGCCCCTCAGAACCCTCGGAGCCCCTGCTCACCTCAGCCCACAGACGCTACTCCCCTACATCCTGACATGGCGGCCCTGCTCACGCCAAGACCTCCCCACTCCTGCCCTCCCTGTGGGGATCAGGCCGACTCCAGACTCTGTGGGTCCCCCACCTCGGTATACACAAAGCTGGCGCTCAGCACAGACTACGCCAGCTCAGCCCCAGGCAGCAGGGGCCAGCTCAGAAGGGGGCTGGCCCAAATGGACAAGAGGGCAGCCCCAGCAGGGGAGCTGAAGAGAAGGGGCCACATGAGAGATGCTGAGGGAAGACCCTTGGGCAGGGCCTAGGGGCCGCCCATGGAGGAGCAGCCAGTGCAAAGGCCCTGAGGTGGCAAGGAGCTCCATGCCCCGTGCTCCCTCTCCTGTGCCTGCTGCCCTGGCTGCACTGGTCAGCGTACAGCCACAGGCTTCCCTGGGGAAGAAACCCAAGGCAGTCCCTCCGGGGACAGGAAAGTCTTGGAGACGACTGCAGCCCGCTATGCACACGCAGGGCGCTGAACACTTACGGGCTCTTGGCGCCCCCACAGCACGCGAGGGCCGTGGCTCCTTCCAGAGGGTCTACAGCTCCAACTCCTTGCTTCCAGGCTCCCGCCCTGGGCCGCTGCTGCTGCTAACAGGCCGTTCCGCCCACACAGGCCCTATCGAACGGCGAGGCCCCCACCCCGGATGCTGCCAGCCAACTGCAGGGTGCCTGAGCCTCACCACCCCACCGCCCCCAGGGGGCCCCGCCTGGCCCCCGCCTCCCATCGCGGTGCAGAAGATGGACCCAGCAGAACACAATCGGAGCGACATGCTGGAAGGCGTGCCTCAGGCAGGGCTTTCCAGAGACACAGAGCGACGCGCCACACTCTCCGAGGAGCTGGCCACACAGCCGTGGGGGCCCGGACACCCCCAGGCCTGCTGGGGCCTCCCTCCCCGGGCCCGGCTCAAAGCAGCAGGCAGCAGAGGCTCTGGCTTTCCGTTCCCTTCAGGCCCTCGGTCGGCTGGAGGAATTGCACGGGCACAGGGGGAGGGTTCACAGATTTACACACTAGGCTCATCCAGAGACACCCTCTCCGAACATCCAGGCCCCTGGGGGACACGGACCTCGGCAGGACAGGTACAGACACGACCCAAAGTGTGTGTGGACGTGTGAGGCGGCAGGAGCTGGAGGCATCCCACCACACACACGCGCACGCAACGCTCACACATGTACACACGTTCACAGCACACGCTCACACTCACAGGGTCTGGGCGGCGGGCCGGGATGGGGTCTCCAGGCAGGACTGGGGTTTCTGCCGGGCCCGCCCTGTGCCGCAGCCGCACTGGACGGGCCCTGGAGCCCCAGTCCAGCCTCTCTATGTCCGGGTGTGCACACGCCGCACACCCGCCACAGGCCACCCCCACGGAGAGCAGCGGGCTCCCCCCCCCAGATTCCAGGGGGGACACCTCCTCCTGCAAGAAGCGGGCAGCCGGCCGCTGCGTGACTCAGCACCGTGCACTGCCTGAGTCACGGTGCCGTGAGCCCCACTCTCACAACCACTTGTCCTGGCGGAAGGAGCAGGTCCGCTTCAGGACCTTCCGGTCAGCTAAGAGCACAGACACAGTTTCTAGCCTGGGGGCCAGCCTCTGAAGACCCCCTCGGAGCCCTGGGGGGAGACAGGCTGGTGCACGCAGATACGCAGAAGGGGTTAGCATTTCATTACCAACCACGAAACCCGTGGGAACAGCCTGCCCCTCCGGGGACCCGGGGCTGGGCTGGGATCTGTCTTTCTAACGAGCACGTGTAATCGCAACAGACTGACCAGGAGAGATGGGTGGGAGGGCAGACGTGCAGCACGAGTGCGGTGAGCCGCCCACCGCAGACCTGGGCAGCGGGCTCCACAAAGGCCTCCGTCTAGGCCCTGCCTCCGCCCCCTGTGGGTTCTGGAAAGGCCTTGGGGCAACTCCAGACCACTTCTCCAGACACATCTTTCACACAGTGCAAGTATGCATCGGTCAGCCAGTCATTCGATGCATCACACCTTCTGTAAACCCACCACGACATTTCTGGTGTTTTTAAAAAACAAACAAGAGAACTGAACTGTCAAATATCAGTGACTGGTCTCCCCGCTGGCCTGGACTCGGTCTAGCTCCATCCTGCCCACAGCCAGACACCCTTGCATTCTTGGGCCAGAGGCCATAGGCCATCAGTGGCAGGAGAGGCCCCAAGGCAGGAGCTCCTGCGCCCGGAAAAGCAGGGAGCCTGCCGGCAGGTGGCAGATTTCAGCCCTGTACACCAGGAAGGATGGCAGCACCACAGGCTCTCTCCTGGCTCTGGCAGGCAAGAGGCTGGGCAGAGGCCCGGGATCCCGAGGCGGCAGACCCCCACCCAGCAACTGCCCGGGGCGTGGTGCCCGGCATCTCTGAGCCTCACGGAGAGCGGACACTATGCTGTGCGTCCTGGGGTCTGAGTCACAGGGCTCAACAAATCCTGCTGCGGGGCACCACTGGGACGTGGCTGGCTGGCCCTGTCCTGGCACCGCCAGGCTGGGGCTGGCCCTCGTTGGCTCTGCTGACCCCGTGGGAGTCTGGGCCAGCTCTGGAAGCTCACCCAACCTCAGGTGCACGCTGCCCCAGTTCTGCCCCCGCTGAGCCTGCTCTGGTGGCAGTGCTGGCCCCTGGCCCCAATCGCGGGGCCTCTCTCATCGCTAGACTGGGGCAGCAGCTGTGCCCACACCGTGCTGACCGCTCTGGGCGAGGCCAAGGCACCACAGCAATGACGGCCCCTTCGTAAGGGCCAGGGCACATCCGCAAGGAGAGAGACCCGCAGGGAGGGAGGCCAAGGCAAGCAGTGGGCTGGCACCTGACCCGCAGGACACGCGGTGCACTGCTCGGGGACCCACACCACGCCCTGGAGAGTCTGAGCGGAGCGCGCGGGGTAAGGAGGCTCTGCCAAGGCTGCAGGGATGGTTTGGGGAGAGCCGGGCTGAGCTCCCGCAGTCAGGGTCAGGGTCAGGGCCGGGCCGTGTGTCCTGGGGCTGCCTTCCGCCCACAGACGCGTCTGTGAGCCCTCGGACAGAAGGGCACATGTGGCCGTGCATACCCCAGCACCCACGCCCGCGCAGATGCCCTACGGCGGGGCCATGGCCAAGCACAGTGGTCCCCGACCCTTGAGGCCTGAGGCAACAGTGCCACGGCAAAGCTCCCAGCACCATCAGCAGCGGCGAGGCCCCTGGTCCCCCCGGGTCACATGGGGGTACAGGTGCACGCTGGCTTGAAATCAGGGATTGTACTTTCCTGCAGCAATTTCATGGGACTGTTTTTAGCTCCCCTAAACGTCATTACCACACAGTACCAGTCAGATTTCTAACTACACTTCGGAGAGACGTCGCTGGAGCCGGCAAACCCAGGGCCAGGTTCTCTCTCACTAAGGGCTGAGGCTGCTTGTTCCTATGTGGGTCAGCCCTTCCAGGCACCCAGACCCAGCAGGCAAAGGCACGGCGGCACCCCTCCAGCCAGGCAGGTGCCTCTCCCCCGGCACCTGGGCCTGAGCCCCCAGGGTCACACAGAACCCACCCCTCATTGCCAAGCATGGGCACCGCCTTGGTGGAGTGGTGGGCCTGGCCCACCTGAGACCTCACCGTCCCAGCCCCCCTCCCCACTTTCCCACCCTTCCTAGCCAAGGCTGCCCGTCTCCCCAGATCTCTGGGACTCAGGGCCTCCCGCAGACCGTTCCAGAAGCTCAGGCCAAATTCCACCCACTGCTCACCTGGCAGGCAGTCATCCCCAACCTGGAAGCCCTTCAGCACACATCTGCCCCAGGGCCTTGGCACAGCTGTCCCCTCCCACCTGGCATCTATGCGCCTCACTCTCCTTCATCTGTTAGTATTGACTCAAACTTCTCCACCCGTCCCCAAGTAAACCCCAAGCCCTGGCCCACTTTCTGGGCTGTGACTCCCCCACTCCAGCTCCAGGGCAGAGACCACCCGTACATGCGGACAAGAGAGCCCGTGGTTCAGTGCAGGGTCTCACCCCAGGAAGGACCACCTTCCTCCCCGACCTCAGCTCGAAAGGAGGCGGCTTGCCTCCTGTCCACCAGCAGCTGGCACACACCCCCGCCCCCCACGCAGAGCTGACCGACTGTCCCTGTTGTCGGACTAAGAAGGTTCCCTGAATGTGGGGTCAGTGTTAAAACGGGGGAAGTCCCAGAGAGACGGGAGGCCCCGTGAACCCTAACAGTAGCACCCTCCGCCTTTGGCAGAGTCACAGAGAGCTGGAAGACAGGAGCGGGTGACGGCGCCCCTCTGCCGGGCCCAACTTCTCACCCCGGGCCCCTGTGTCCAGGTGCAGCAAGGCCTGGGGTCCCTGACACCTGCTGCTGACCCCCGTCCAGAGCCACAGACTGGCCGAGCGCTGGCCTGGAAGTCCCTACAGGCGGCCCCCACCCTGGCACGGGGACCATGTCCAGGTGCCCCTCGAGCTCTGCAGCTGGGACGGCACTCCTCCCTGGCCTGTCCCCTGCTCGGCGCACAGCCACGCCGGGCGGGCCTCCTCCCTGTCACCTTCCCACCCCACAGCCCACCTGCACGTCAGCCATCCTGCCCGAGAGGTCCCTCAGTCCACCGGTGCTGTGGCTACCTGAGTGTAATGCTGCCCTTGAGGACCGTCCCCTGAAGGCCTCACGGATACCTCGGCCGCTCCAGAACCTTCTAGACCCTGCCTCGTGCACCTTGGTCCCTCTGGGTCAGTCGCCCACTAGCTCACAGCACTCCTCCCCGGCACCCCTGCTCCGAGGCGCTGCTCGCAGCATGTCCTACACACTGGGACACCGGCAAGGCCAGCACAGCAGGCGCATGGGCAGAGCCCAGGGACCTGGGGAGTCGGGCCAGCAGATCCACCGCAGCCTTTGTCACACCCCGTGCCCTGCACTCTAGGGACAACACTCCATCCTACACATGTCTGTCCAGCCCCCATCACGCGTCACGCACTGGGTGGCTGTTGGAGCACAGGAGAGTCAGGTGGAAACAGAGGACACCCACCTGGTGGCCAGGGACGAGTTGGACAGGTGTTGATGGCGACAGGCACTCTGGATCAAGGCATGGAGGTGGAGGAGGATGGCGGGCACAGAGCCCGAGGCAAAGACGTACCCAGAGCAGGGGGCGGGCAGACCGCCCTCCAACCCACCTACCCAGGTCTGCACCCGGCCACCATGGACACATCCTCCTGCATCCCTGCACGACACCCTGCCGCAGCCCCACACTGACCTGCGCCAACCCCCCGGGGCCGCCACTTAACCCACATTCGACTCTGATTTTCATGTTCGCAACCGCTGTCCTGGCAACTGGGTTTGGAGGTCAGTCTCTGCCCAGCTTCCTCCCAGCCCTCCACACACAGCACGCCGCGCTCACCCACGACTGCTGGAGCCGGCCCTGGGCTCCTGCCCTGCGAGCCCCCTCAGTCTCTGGGACCCGTCCGCTGTCACACATGGTGGCAGCTGCCCAGGGAGGCCAAAGCCAGGGCCACTGTTGCTGAAACGTCTCCTGCCCGTTTTGTCCTGTGGTGGGGGACAAAGACCGCAACCCTCACGGGCAGCTCAGCAAAGGGCTCTGGAGAGGGCCTACAGAGGGGCTCAGGACCACAGGGCAAGCACTTTTAGCTCATCACCCCCACTCCCCAGATAAGGAAAACAAGGCCCAGAGCAGGCAGAGGGCTACCCAGGGGCCACATGGAGAGGAAGAGAGCTGAATTTAAACCAGGCATCTGGACTGGGTTCACTCCAAGAGTGGAGGGGCCGGGGGAGGGGTCAGAGGAAGCATCCTGAACTTGCTCCTGGGAGATGGGATGAGCACAGCATGTGCAAAGGCCCTGAGGCAGGAGGGCGTGGGGCACCATGTGAGGGAGTAGACAGGGCCGAGCCTCGTGTTCCACAGACGATCACATGGAGGATCTGGGGCAGGCAGAGGGATGATCTCAGGAGCTAGGGACCCCTGGTTTTACCCAGGAGACAGAGCTACATGAATTCCTGACAGCCCCCCACTGGGGCTACAGATGGAACAGCGCTGAGAGTGGGCCAACGACCTGGGGTGGTCTGAGGACCAGCATGGGGGTTTAGGGCAAGGGGCCAGAGGGGACAGCTGCAATGGGTGAGGGCAGAGAGCTGACCGCTCATGGCACATCCAGGGGTCCCTGTGGGGCTCTAAGTCTGAGGGGCAGGAGCCCTGGGCCACATCAGCAGCCTTCCCCAAGGCCGGAGGGTGTTTGCGGGGGGAAGCCAGTACCGGCCACCCAAGGCAGCACAGCACCTACGGCCTCCACCCCCAGCCGCCCTGAGGCGCACAGATCATGCCCCATGCCTGGTTTCAATCCCGTGCCAGCTGCAAACAGGCTCTCCTTGCCTCAGTTTCCTGGTCTGTACAGCGGGAACAGCACGGCTCCTGCTGGAGGAGCTGCAGGGAGCAGATGCCCCACCGGGTGCGGAGGAGATCCATCATGGCATGTCTGCCCTGACCCTGGCCCTGGTCACTGTCCTTCTGACCTCCGTGACTTTCAGCATCGCTGCACCTCAGACTGGGCTCTGACCTCCTGCTCCTCCCTGGCAAAGGGGTACAAGGCGGCAGCCTTCCAACAGGGCCACCCACGTGCCCCGCACAGACAGCTGCGCTGCCTCTGTGACCACCAGCCGGCACCCTGCTCTCACGGAGCGCTGGCCCTCATCCGGGGCCCACAGGCACCAGCAGCTCGGTCAGTGTGTGCCGCTCCCGCCACCTGCGTGGAGTCCAGGGAGCGGCCTGCCCCCAACAGCCACCCCGAGGAAGAGCCGCTGGCTGGAGTGTAAGCAGGGCAGCCGGGAGGGTGTGGGGAGGGACGAGGGTGTGCCCCACCAGGCCCGCTTGGCCTTTCAGCAGGGGTTCCCCCTCCCCCTCCCCAGCACACACCACACAGCAGGGTCCTGGGGAGCTGAACGAGGCTGTAACACGTTGGCCAGTTTTCTTTCTGCAGTCGCTCGGGTCACGCAGGGCGCCAGCGCAGGCTCCACAGAGAACCAGATCCACACCTGCCCAGAGTCCCCAAAGCTCTCAGTTCCATGTGGGTTTCAGATTTCAGCCCCCAAGGGAGAAAGTGCCTTGGGCACCCCCGGAGCCCTAGCCCGGCTGCCCCATCGACCTGCTCTAGGCATCCCAACCTGGTGTGACTACACAGGGCACGTCTGTGGGACCTGCCCCTGGCCAGCTACTCTTCCACTCAGGACAATGAGCAGAAGCCTGGTGCCTCAGTTTTCCCCTCAGTTTCCCTAAAGCCTAAATGGCTGACCGAGGCCCCTACCTCTGGGAGCTCCATGAAGGGCATGTGAACCATGGCAGTCAAGGCCAGGACGGTGGTGGCTCCTGTGGACGCCCTGTCCAGTCACCACGCCTCTCTGGCTGCCCCAAGAAGATGCCAAAGCCCGAGCCCACGGCGGGAGTGGCTTCCAGACTCTGGTGTCCTTCCTCCAGAAAGTGGCCACTACCCTCCTGAACAGAATGCAGGGGGGCAGGGCCCGGGGCTCACCACCAGCCAGCTCAAAGCAGCCCTTCTCAGCAGCTCCCGCGCCCGGCCAGCCTGCCCTGGGTGGGGTGCCCTGCTGACCCCTGGTCCCATGGAGCCCTTACTCCTCACCTGCTTCCCCACCCCACAGGGAGCTGCTGAGAACCGGCCATTAGCAAATAAGGCCACAATGCTGGGACCCCAAGTGTTCCTTCCAGGTGTGGGAGGGACTGAAGATTCTCACCCCACTGGCCTGTTCTGGAGCCCAGGGAAAGGTGCAGCGGGCACCAGACCACGTGGCCAGGCGCTCAGGGACAGCCTGCTGCCACTGGGTCCAGAAAAAGACAATCATCACACAGGAGTGTGAGTACGGCACACCGGTCCCTTCCGGTGCGAGCGCAGACCCCTCCCAGGTGGGACACAGCGTCCACAAGAAAGGACGCACAGAGTCACCCGGAGTCCAGGGGAAGCAGGAGCCCCACCGGAAAGGACGGGGGCCCCCACATGGTGCCACGGTGGTGCTGACAGAAGCCACAGGGCAGGAAGGGAGGTGAGCAGGGGCCAGCGGGGGACCCTCTGCCGGGAGCCTGTCAGAGCCGAGCAGGGAATCCTGCAGATTGCCCAAGTATAGACACTGCAGCGGCCAATCAGAAAGCAAATGCATAGACCCTCGGCAGGAACAGGGCCTCACCACGGTCAAGGACAACTGCCTCCCCATGTTTCAAAATGAACAGCACACCACCAGACTCTCCCCCTCAGCCCCAGGTCTGGGAGCTTCTCTTGGGAACCCAGCACGCGCACGGGAGGTTCTGGGTGGGGGGCCATCTGTGAGCTAACCAACACCGCCTGAGTCCTCCGGGCCAGGACGGAGAAGGAAGCGGGTAGGCTGGGAGGGGCTGAGGGGGAGGGGCTGGGGCGGCCGGACACAGGAGGTGACAACTCCCTGACAGGGAAGGGGCTATGGACCCGACAGCGAGTCACCCTGACGCTTGAGGAAAGAATCTTCTGGGCAGGAGACACAGCAGATAACAAGGGCCAGAAAGGTGCCCATGTGTGTGTCCGAAGATTCTCAGGGTGGAGTTGGGGGGAAGGGTCAGGAGTGAGGGGCCGGGGTAGGGGCAAGGTTACTGAACTGGGAGTTTAGAGCACAGAAGCTGATGGGCCCAAGAGGCCAGGAGGGCGGTGGAGACAGGGGTGACGACCCTGTGGCAGGCGCAGGACATCGGATGGAGGAAGTGAGGCCCTGTCTCTGAGCTCCAGGATGGGCTTCCCCACGTGTAGGCCCGGCCTCTGCTCCATCCAGGCCACGGAGCTGCCACCACAGATGGGGTCTGGAGTACACAGACACGCACAGGGATTCACACACGTGCCCACACACGCACATAAATATACCTGGGACGTGGGCCCACCACACACACACACGCATGTGCTGCAGACCTGAAACCCTGCCTAGGAAGGCACAGGGCGGGCAGAGGGAAGGAGGCGCAGGGGCACCCCCATGGCCCGTGCTGCCCATCCTGGCCAAACCCAACTGGCTAAAAGGTGAGGCTCCGCCTCTGGGTGTCGGGCAGCTGCCAGGCACTCAGCGTCCGATGCCTTCCCTGCCGTCGGTCCCGTGCTGGGCCACAGCATGGTCAGGAGAGACAGGGAAGCTGAGGCCCAAAAGTGACAAGTACTGTGTACTTGATCCCCAGGCAAAGGGGAGAGAGGGACTGGGCCGGGGGTGGCAGGGACAGCGAGCTGGCCACCAGATACACAGGGCCACCATGTATCAGGAAGACCATGGCCACCTCCACCGCACTCTGCCATACTGCGTGTCACCCTATGGCCTCACTGTCCATGACAGGAGTGCAGCGAGAAGGGGACCCCTCCCAGTCCGTGCGTAGTCGGAGACCCTGCAGACCGTTGATGCCCATGGAGCTCAGAGGGGGTGGCCCTTCCCCAGAGGTCAGGCAGCAGGCCCAGGGCAGCGTGGGCACTGGCTGTTGCTCCTGCCACCCAGGAAAGGCCGCCCCTTTAGAAGTCACGCAGACCACCGCCCTCCCTGCTCAAGCTCAGCTTCTTCCCGAAGAACATCTAGAGGATGTAACTCAAGTTTGGGCAAAAACCCAGGAGGTTTGTGTGGCCTGGCACTGCGCCGGGCAGATCCCGGGTGAGAAGCCTGCCACCCTGGGCTTCAGTCTCCGCATCTACGGAGGAGTGTGTGAGGACAGTGCCCTCAGCTGTCACCATCACCACTGTTCCCAGGACGCGCCTTCCCACAACAGGACGCTGACCCACAAAACAGGGGAGCCCAGTCCAGGCTCCCACCCCACAATCAGCACACCGCTGCTGTCGGGCAAGGCAGCGGCTGTCGTGCAGGCAGGGAAGGCTACGCAATGGCTCTATTTCATCCAGTGGCAGGGTCCCGGCCTTGGGGGGAGCAGCCCCTCCCCCACAGCAGTAGCCCTCAGGAGGACAGAGGAGCAACCCAACACCGGCCCGGGCAGATTCCGGGCTTGCTGCTGTGCCTCCGTCCCATGACTGCAAGCAAAGTGCTCCCCCTCTCTGGGCCTCAGTTTCCCCATCTGGAGAGTGGGAGGCAGCCTGCAGGAGGTACTCTGGCCAGTGGGCATGGTCACTCCCAGCTGATGCCTCCTCCCAGCACCAACTTGCCTCTGTCCCCCTCATTGGAGGGATGAGCCGGGCATAGCATGTGGCCCCCTAGATCAAGGCCCCCAGCAGCGGGGCCGACAGCGTGGGCTTTTGCACTTGGACGATGGGGCCACATCCTGGCCCCCCACAATCCTGGCCTTTAGCAACCAGACCTAACACGACCGTGTGGCCCCTGCCCCAGGGGACACTAAACCCAGCTTGCAGAGAGACCACGACCGCAGAGCGTCCTGCACAGGACACATCACAGACACCCCCGCTTCCCACAGGCAGGCCGGGGCCCCCGCATCCTAAGGCTGGGAGAAGCCGGTTCTTTCTGGCGAAAATGCACAGCACACCCCGGGACAGCACCAGGAGCTGGGCAGCCAGGCCGGGGCCGCCTGCCTGCCCCCACAGCCACCCACCGCTGCTGCGGCCACGGCGAGGTCGGCCCGGGTGTCCTAGGCACGACTGTGTCCGGCAGGTCGGGTTGCCTTGACAAGGTGCACAGACCAGTGGGGGAACACGACTAGAGAAAGGAGGTCCCCCGTTAACCACGGCTAGAACTTCAGGCACTTTCCTTTCCATCTTTATTCCCGGGCGCGTACCTGAGACACACACGTGGGGTGGGAGCCTGGACTGGGCTCTCCTGTTTTGTGGGTGGCGAACCACCCCCCTCTGCAGCAGGAGGGGAGGGGGCACGGCACACATCTGTGTGGGTGCGTCTGCACAACACGCTCTGGCAAGGCTGGAGCTGCCAGAATAGTCACTGCGGGACATCTGGGCCCGAGCCGAGAATTTTCTCCGGATAACCCCTTTTCACTGATATCGACCTTGAACCAGGGCACAAAAATCACCCAGATGCCAAACCAGAGGGTGGTTTCCACCAGGTGACTCGCGTTCTCAAGGGGTGGGCACTGACGGGGCATGCAGGGAAGGGCGGGCGCAGGCACCCCCCGGAAAGCGCCAGGAGGCGCATGGCAGGTCTGCAGAGTGAATCTCCCGGCGGCCCAGAACCGCCTGACCTGTGGCCTAAGGGTTGTTTTTTCCTTAGGGAGGAAGACCCCGGCCGAGCACTGCAGCTCAGCTCTGGCCTGTGTGTCCTCCAAGGGCCTTCCCATCACCTCTGGAGACAGAGACGGCACAGAAACCAGGACGGCCAGAAACATCCGTCTGTCCCCAGCGTTCCTGGCCAGTGAGAGCAAAGACAACCTCTGTCCCGCTACGGCACCACAAGACCCAGTCCTCCGCCCCCTGCTTCCTGCTCCCACCTGTTAAACAGAGAATCAGAAAGCTGACAAAGAATGAGGGCTCTGGGGTGCACACCATGGGCTCAGACACCGAGCTCCGGCCACCCAGCCCCGGACTCCTGTGGGGACTCCTGTGGGGACTCCTGTGGGGACAACGCCGTGAGCCCGGCCCGACCTGGGAAGCCCTCTCCCCAGCCGACACACCACTCACTGCCCCATGCGTGTGGCCACGGCCTCACACAGAAGTGGCTTGTGATCCTCAGCCACCTGGGACAAGGACTCGTCCTCCTTCAGGGGCAAACACGGGTGAGTGTGTAGGGGGGGCCGGAAGGGTGGGGCCAGGGACCTGCTTGGGGCCGGTGGGGGGGGGGGGGCAGGGTAGGCCGCATCCTCAGGGCAAAGACAAAGAGGACTCCTGGACACCGACACCCTCCAAACCTCCTGAGCAGGTCTACCCCTGACATTGGTTGTTCATGTCCTGGGGGTGACAGTTTGGGCAGAGCCGGGGCCTGGACATTCGTGGCACTAGGCCTCAGTGTCCCTAACTGTAGAGTGGAGTTTGGGGACAGACTCAGAACAGTGCCCTGTCAGGCACGTGTTCACTGTGTGCTGGCCACTCAACATCCTCCTGAGTTATCTGAACTCTGGGGAAAACCATTACACTTTAGCAAAAAATGAGCCCAAACAAGAGAACCCATCTAGAAGTTATGACTGGAGCAGAAGCCCCGTACTTTCCACGGCAGGCAGGTCCCTCTCTGGCTCAGCAGGGCAGAGAGCGGGGCCTGCCGACACCGCTGTGGGAACACCAGGCGGAAAGCAGACTTGGCCTCTGACCCGACTGGGACTGGTCTGCGCCCCCAGACCCACGGCTGCACTCCCAATGCTCCTGAGGCCAGGGGGGCGGCACGGCCAAGGCCGTGCGGACTGTGTGCGTACCCTGCGGGCTCATTTCCAAGGGTGCAGGGGGACTTCCGGCGCAGCCCTCAGCAGCGGGTTCTGCTCTCGCTCATTCACTCCACAACACTGGTGGGGCACGGGAGCCGCAGCGGACACACGAGACACGCGTGCTGCCTGCTCCTCTCCAGCTTACTAGTTCTGGTGAGGAGAGAGCCAGAGCAGAGAGCGAGTAAATCTCCAGATGGCTTCAGACAGAGTGGTCACTGACAGGAAGGGCAGCAGGAGGGTGACAGGGTGGGGGTGGGGGAGGAGGGATGCCCCTTCGGAAGGTCGACGAGGGGGGTGGGAGAGCTCTCTAAATGACATCTGTGCTGAGACATGAAGGCTCCTGATGAGCTCGGCAGAGGGGACAGCAGGAACCGAGGCCCCGAGGCGGCAGGACTTCACAGGGGCCAACATGCTGGTGGGAGAGGCCAGCCTGATGGGCGCGAAGCCTTGGGACCTGTTAGAGTTCTGTCCCCTACCTGGCGGGGCAGGGACACATCTAGAAGGTGGCTGGCGTGTGCGCTCTCAGAAACCACGAGACAGAACTTGGCCACTCCTTCTCAGTTCAGAGCTGTGGCATGTGCCACCACCCAAAAGTGTCTTAGCTGGGGACCCCTTAATCTGGGGACCACGTACGGGTGCCCAGGTGTGCACACAG
>PJEM01012649.1:0-11220 GCA_004023845.1 Helogale parvula | reverse complement strand
AGCTCAGTCTCAGACTGGAGATCCCAGGCCACCGGTCCCACGCCCCAGGAAAAGGAAGGGGGCTGTTAAGGATGCCATCTAGGGGACCCCAAACCCAACAGATGCCGGCCTCCTCAAATGAGAGATGCTTGGGGCCCCTGCAGGGTGAGGGCCTGGCCAGCACGCCTTGGTCATTGTTCTAGGAGACGGGCTCCCCACCGCCCCACCTGCCAGATCTCCGAAGGTCAGTATAATTTCCTTCTCCATTCACCTGGGTCCACGCAAAGGGCAGGATTTGCTGAGCCAATAACTCGGAGGATAACTCGGCCAGACAAGCAACGTTTTTTGCCACCCTGTTAGCCAGCCGGTGGAGCCACAGTCAGGAGGGAAGTCTAGGATATTACTCCCCTCTCTCCGTCTAAACAGAAAGCTCAAGGAGGACGAAAGGAACAAGAAGAATCTCAAAGTACCCATCCCATGACTGCCTTCGGCGCCCCGGCAGCGCTCCCCTCCCCGGCACGGCCCGAGCCGGATGAAGTGAGATTTTGGAAAAAGAAACAGCCGAACACAGGCGACTGTGCAACCAGACAGCCTTCGGTTTGGACAGTGCGATCCGGAGGCTCGTCTCCCCAGCAGCCCTCCACCGCCGGCCGCCAGGCCCTCCCGGAGCCACCTGCGAGCTGGCGGCGCCGCGGGGTGGGTGTGCCGCCGCCCCGGGGCCGCCCCGCCCGCCGCCGCACCTACCTCCAGGGCCTCCAGCGTGCTGAAGCTGGCGATGGCGAAGCCGTCGATGACCTCCTCCTCCTGCGAGCTGGACTCGCGGCGGCGGCGGCGCGGGGGGCGCACGGCGGCGGCGCGGGGCGCGGGCGCGCGGGGCAGGCCCGCGTTCTCCTTGCCAGGCCCGGGCTCGGTCTCGTCGCCCGACGACGCGCTCTGGTCGCGGGCGTCGCGGGCCGCCTCCCGGCGCCGGCCGCGGTCCCGCTGCGCGCGCGAGCGCCGGCTCTGGCGGACCTTGGCCTCCATGGTGCGCGGTGACCTTGCGGCCGCGCCGTCGGGCTCCCGCGCTCCCGCTGCCGCTGAGCTACGCGGCGCCGCCGGGCTCGGTGCGGGCCGCGCGGGCTCCGGCCCTGGGCGGCGGCGGGCGGCGGGCCGGGCCGGGCATGCCGCGCGGGGTCCCTCAGCCCCGGGCCCGACGCGGCCTGGGAGCCCCGGCGCGGACGGCCGCGCGCATCGGCGGGGCGGCCGGCGCTCAGCGGCCCTCGGCCGCGGCCCCGGGGGCGCGCCTCATGCGCGGCGGGCGGCGACAGCGGCGGGCGGAGCGCGGGCGGGGCGGGTCCCGAGCTGAGGCGCCGTGGCTCGTGAGTCTGAGGCGGCGGCGGCGGAGGCGGCGGCAGCAGCAGCGGCAGCGGCGGCGGCGCCTGGAGCAGATAACAACTGACGTACTTCCGCCCGGCAGCCAGCGCCAGAGGAAGTGGGCGCTCCAGCGGAGCCCGACGCCAGCCCCGCCCCGGCCCCGCCCCGACCGCGCCCGGCCCCGCCCCTCCGGCGCGCCGCGGGCCGTGCTGCGCCAAGGCTCCGCCCCAAGCGCAGTCTGCCCCGCCCAGACCAGCCCTGCCCCGCCTCCTGCTCTCGGGGCGGTAGGGCGCCTCTGTAGGCTCCGCCCCCGCGCTCTGGATTTTTGCGGGTCCCCGCCCCATCCCTTCAGGTACCGCCCCTCAGGGAGGGAGCTGGGAGGCCCCGCCTCTTCCCGCCCCTCCGCCAGCACCTGGACTGGATCTCCTTCCTGTGGGAAGTGCAGGGTCCAGGGGTCTCTGCGCTTCTCCTGCCTCGGTCTCATTCCGGAAAAGTGGGGCCTCTCCAGCCAAACCAGACACGTGGGCCGAGGGGACAAGCTCACCGTCACATCCAGGCTGGGGGCTCTGGTGGGGTGCGAAGCATGGGGCTTCCTGGTCCCCGCTCCTGATGGGGAGAGCATCGTCAATGCCACTCCTGATATGGGGGCGGGGGAGGGTTCTTACTGGAGGAGTTCTCCCAGACCCTGGAAGTCCTGCCCACGTGGGCTGTGTGTAGAAGGGGAACAGACTGCCCTGGCCCGGTGAGCTAGTGTGTGAAAGCCCGGTACAAGTTTCTCAGCCTTCCACTACCCCGCACCCCAGTCTAAGTCTTCGTGTGCCCCCTGCCCCTCTCCCTGGGGGAGGGGGCGTCTCCTCCAGGCTCTGGGCCTCAGGTACTCTCTACTGCCCCCTGCCCAGGTGCAGTCCCAGGTGCAGAGGATCCCCCTCCCTCTTCCTGGTTAGACTGCTCAGACTTTACAGTAAGGCAGCTCTCCCAGCGCCAGAGCTCCGGACCCCAGAACATACCCTGTAAAGACTGCCCCACTGAGGCCCCAGGGCCGCCTGGTTGGCAGAGAGATGGCAGTTTGGGCTGCAGGGGTGGAGTGTGACAGAGAGCAGAACTGAAGCGAAGGGGCAGCTGGAGAGTTGAAAACTAAACAGAATGATGAACTTCCTCTTTCTCCAACCGAAGACTGCTTGGGGTGATGAGGGACACACAGGTGGGGAGAGGCTGGCTGTTTTCTTCAACCTAAGATCATTAATCCATTCAACACATATTTACCAAACGCACTATGTCCAGTCCAGGCACCGTCTGTGGTGCTGTAATGGAGGAGACAGAGGGCCCTTTCAGAAGTGGGAGGGGACATGACCACAGAGCCAAATAACATAATATCTAATGATAGCACGAAGAAAACGGAGAGGAGTCCTAGGGAGTGAGTACTGGGTGGTCCTGGAATGCCTGAGTGAGGATCTGCAGGATGGGAATGAGCTGACGGGCCGTGCACAGAACTGGAGGACCATGTTTCCCTCCCGCAGGGAGCACAGCCATGCAAAGGCACTGAGGCAGGGAGGCATTTGCTGGCGTGTGTGGAGAGTGAAGGAAACGCAGTGGGTGTGCTCTGGAAGGTGCCCCTTGGCTGGGTGAGGAAGCAGCGCCCTGGGCAGGGCCGGAGGGGTGTCGGCTGCCCTCCGTGCAGGAGCCAGGACTTCCAGTCTGTCTGACCCCTCTGTGTGGGGGGCAGGGAGGTGTGCGGTCTGGAAGCCCTGCTGGGAAGGCAGCTCCACGTGCCCTGGGAGCAGGGTCAGGCCCCTGAACTGCCAGCCTCCAGTCTGCCCCGGCCTCTCCCCTCCCCACTCCTAGCCTTCCCAGGGTGGGGGCAGGGCGCCGCTCCCTCCCTTTGCATTCCGGGTTTTGTTATGAAAACTCTGACTTCTCCAGCCTCATCCCTAGTGATTTGTAAGAACCTCACCAGGAAGACAGCAATGGAACCAGAAGCTCGCTCTATTCCTGCTTTGCTTTCCTAACTCCCGGAGGACAGAAAGCCAGAAAATGTGGGTGTTGGAGGGTGTCCGAGGATAGCAGTTCAGGATTTCATTTGGATACAGGCCTTGGGGTCCATGGCCTGTTCCAAGGGCACCTTCCAGGCTCCATACCTGCTCTGGAGGGTACAGAGACCTGCCCGACACCCAGCCTGGTGCTTCCTATGGGCCCTCTCCTGTCGCCCCGTCCCCACCCTCCTAGAATGAGGCTGTGCTGGACAGGGCAGGCATAGAACTAGACCACCCGGGCTCCATCCCTGGCTTCCTGTCACTCGACTGGGTAAATGATCTCACTTGTCTGTCCCAGGGTCCTTGCTCTGAAATGGGGCGGGCGGTGATGACCCTGCTCGCTGCAATGGGTTGTCTGAGGGTCAGAGTTCTCCAGCTCAGAACTACCAGTCACGTGGGCCTGGGAGGCCCGTCTGTATGCCCCTCCAGGCCTGCCCCAGAGTTTCCCAGTCGTCCAGTCCCACGTGGGGCTTGAGGATCTGTGCGTCAGGCCAGCAGTCTGCAGGTCTGGGGACCACACAGCAGCACCTGGGACACAGTAGGGCTTGCACCTGAGTGCCACCTCTTGTTCATGTGAAGCCACCAGCGTCCCTGAGAACGGGATCCTGGAATTCACCCCCTGCCCCACCTCCGTCAGGCCATCCCCACCCTGAGGGCCAGGCTCTTAATGACCAAGATAGCCTCCATCTTCTTTCTGCCCCAGTTCTGGGCATCTCACTGGCTCCTCCCCAGGTCCCTGGGGCTTGGCTTCTGCCCTCCTGCCAGCCCAGACCCCTGCTGTCCCTCTGTCGCATCCCTGAGGACCATTCGTCCCAGTGCAATAATAGCAGAGAACCTCTGCCCTCCTCCCCCAAATCCCTCCTCCGGCACCCCCCCACCAGGCAGCCCCGGAAACCGGGGCCCAGCACTACGCCTGGAGCCCCGCCCTCACCTGGTTCCCGCAGGCATCACACATCTCCCAGCCGGGCTCTGGGAGGCACTGCGGACCAGTAGCTGCTTCCTGGACAGCCCGTCAGCCCCGTCAATCTTCTCCAGTTGGTTTTGCTGTAAAGAGTCACTGCTCCTCTGTAAGGCTGGGAGCAAAGTTAATTGACGTGAAATTGTATTCAAAATTCAATTTGCTCTCACAGATCCGATTCAGGGCCTATAAATCAGCAGAACCAGCTGCGCCTTTGGGGTTCGAACATGCTTTCTGCTTGCAGGGTGACAGCCGGAAAGCGCGTTCTGGCTAACAGGCTGGCCCCTGGCGCCGCATCTGCGAACCAGAGGTTTGCTCCAGCCTGGCCAGAGCCCTCCCAGCATGCCTCCTCCCTCCTTCAGGTCACGGCATATCGATGTATGTGGGGTACTTGGACTTTCTAAGTTGGGGAGGTGTCAGCTCATGGAGATGCCCTTCATCCCATAGCCTTCCCCTCCGTCCCCTCTGTCCCCTCGCCGTCCCCTAGCCATCTCCTCCATCCCCTAGCTGTCTCCTTGCTGTCCCCCTCCGTCTCCTACCATCCCCTCGCCATCCCCTCGCCATCCCCTAGGTATCCCCTGGCCATCCCCTAGCTGTCCCCTAGCCGTCCCTTAGCCGAGGGTGGACAGGTGTGTTAGCTCCTGCTGAGAAAATGCTACAGAGCAAACAGCCCTCAGAATCCCTAGGACTTAACGACATCCACATTTTTTCTTGTCCCCAGGGCTGCAGGCTGGCCTGAGGGGCTCTGTGGGTTGGGTTCAGCGTGTTCCTTGGGTGTCTCTCTGGGACCCAGGTGGCGAGAGATGAGCTACCTGGGGGTTCTCTTCGCAAAGCCCACAGGGCTACGCAGGCCGCACAGGCACACTGGAGCCTCTGTCTAAGCCTGGCGTCTTGTCTTCTCATATCCGGTGCCAAGCAAGTCCGGGGGCCAAGGCCGTCCTCCACATGGGTGGGGGGAGCCCGTGCCTGCCGCCGGGGGCGGGGCGGGGGCTGGCAGTGCAGTCACATGGCAAGGGCATGGGTGTGGCTCTGTGACAGAGGAAGTAAGCATTTGGGGACTCTTTTCCCATTTGTCACTGCCTGTACCTAGAATCCCAATCTGTCTTGAGCACTGTATCCAAGAAATTGAAATTTGGGGTGCACCCATCCCAAATGTGCCCCTTCCCCTGATCCCTGCTCCTCAGGACCTGCTCTGTGGTCAGTTTCGGAGGCTGCTCCGGCCCTGGGGGCTCCCTACATCCTGCCCCTCCCCGCTCTGTCCACACCCTCTGTCATCAGCCCGGACTCCAGGGTCATCTCTTCCCAGAGGCCAGCAGCCAGCTTCGCGCTGCGCTGGGCGCCCACCTGGAAACCGGCAGGGGTGCTGGCTGGCAGAAGTGAACACGGGGCTGGTTCAGCCCAGAGGGTCTGCAAGGCACCCAGGTACCGGGCTCCGCCCTGGTCGTGCGTGGAGCTCGGACCCACGGTGCCCCGGGCCAGGAGAGGGAGGCTCCGGCAAGAAAGCGGTGTCTGCAGGGTGTCTGCAGGGCAAGGGGGTCGGCCTGCGTCGTCTGAGCTGTGCTGACAGCAGGGTCGGCCTGGGCAAGATGGAAAGGGACAAGCCCCTGGACTCAGGGCCCTTACCCTGGAAGTTGACCGAAAACGCAAACCTGAACTGGCTGAGGCCACAGTGGAGCTTCAGAGTGTGCCTGGGCCACAGGCAGGACCGGCTCCAGAGATGGGCTTTACCTGGGGAGGTGAGGGCTGCAGTAGGGTCAGCCTGTCAAGTTCAAGGTCAATGGTCACAGTTTTTTCAGACCCTTCAGAGGGAGCCTGGTCTGGCTGACACCTTGCTCTAGGACCTGCAGTCCCCAGAACCGTGACAGAACAGGTGTCTGTTGTTTTACGCCACGCAGTCTGTGGCCCTGGGAAATGACCACAGGCCTGTACCTGCCTGATGCCCCCGCCCAGGCCTGGCCACACCTGGCCTCGGTGCCTGGCAGAGATGGAAGCAGCTGTGTGCCCACTCCAAGCCCAGACTTGAGAGGCCCTGGGTTTCTGCCCGTTGTCCTGTGCCTCTGACATGGGCTTGAGGAGGGCGTGACCAGGCTGGCCCTGCTGGGCCCAGACACGAGGGACTGATGCTGTGGTCATGGCGCCCAGGCACGCCCACCCTAAAGTGAGTCCAGCAGACATGGATGGCACGGCCGACCTTCAGAAATGTGAACCGGAGACATGGACCGTCCAAAGCTGCCAGGGTCCCGGGATGCTTGTTACTCAGCACTTTTGTGGACTCCTTGACAGGTGCAGATGGGGTTGAGGCATGGAGGGGCCGTGCAGCCGTGCCTGGGGAAGGCCTTGCACAGCTCCCCCAAGGTGTCCGGGTGCCTCTGGGCACGGGCTGTGCTGAGCCCACCTCTCAGGGACCGAAACGTGTCTGCTCTGCCAGCCCAGGCTAGAGGGACAAGCAGGCCGTGGGCGACTTGTAGAACATTGCTGTGGGGCAGGGGGAGTGGAGGTCTCGGGAGGGGCAGACCCGGCCTCCGCACAGCCTGCGGTTGGCCAGCAGAGGCAAGTACTTAACAAATCATCACACTCCCAGTTACCCATTCCTTTTATCTGTCAGATTCCGCAGGGCAGAGGTGGTGAGAGCCACAGCTGAGTGACCTTGGATGTGAATGAGGCACCACAGGAAGCACTTCCAGTGCACGCGCCGTGAGGGGGAACATGATGCGATGTGATGTGATGCGGGGGGAGCTGGGCGGGAGTGTGGGGCCATGCGGCAGTGTGACAGTAATGACGATGAGGATCCTAGCAGCGCTCCGTGGTTGGGAACTTACTATCTCCAGGTACGGCTCTGAATGCTTCTATGTTAACTCTTCTCATCTTTACGGGACTCTTCGTTGGTAGGTAGTGGTGTTAACCAATTCCTAATTGTGTCCGACCGGAACACTGTTACATATTACCCAGGCAACAAGCAAGAGACAGAACATGGCTCCCAGCCCTGGCTTTTGCTTTTCTTACTTGATGCTCTATGGACACAACACAGCTGCTGGAGCGCCAGCCATCATGTCCTCACTCCACAGGCCTACGCAGCGAGGAAAGCAAACTGGGTGCCAGTCCCGGGAGTCCTCATTCACCGGAACATAGTCTCATGGACATTCATTGTTGTAAAGGGGGCTGGGAAAATGAAAATCGGGGGATTTACTACGACTGCATTAAACTGAGTGTGATTTGTCATAAGGCCAAGGGAAGGAGGCCATCTTTCCTGTGGTCTGGGGGTTTCTGCCTCTCATGGAACAGTGGGTCTGTGTGAGCGGAGGAGCGGGGTGTGGACGGCACTTTGGGGACAGCGAGCCCTGCCCCACTGTGCTGCTCTGGTAACAGCACCCTCTCCTATACTCATCTGGTGAAACCAGGGAGGGATTAACTCTATCTTTGGCTCCAGGTGTGAGCGCATCACTCACGTTTCACCAATGGAAAAATCCCATTTCCGTGTCCCCACCAACAGGTCCAGGGATGGGTGGTCAGCCTTGGAAGGGAAGAGCCCCTTGGTCAGGGTGTGGAGGCAGGCGGGGTCAGCGGGGCTCTGGCTGCCGTCTTGCCATCATCACAAGGGAGCACAGCCTCCTCGGGAGTGGATCCCACGCCGAGGCCGCTCAGCAAGGAGACGGAGGGTAACCTGGATCCCGCGATGCCTGGAGCCTGCGATACATCCCCTTTTTGTTTAAGCCAGTTTCTGTCGAGTTTCCTACCACAAGCACATCAGAACGCAGTCTGGGGCGGCCCATGCTCGCCACAGAGCCTGGGTGGGGCCAGGGCCGGGTTCCTGTGCCTTGAAGCGTGACACTCCTCCCCAGGCCCCTGGCTGCCCTCGGGCAGGGCCGCAGCTGGGGCCCCGGGGAGTGGGCGCCTGCAGCTGTCAGCCTCGTGCTGACCTTGGTCTCTGTTTATCCGCACACGCCCCTGAGCCCCGCGGGGCTTCCGAGCTCCCGCAGGACAGCATCTGGATTTGCCAGCTCCTCTCTCCCAGACACCCGGCCTGGGCGCGGACGAAGGGCGGGGGTGCGCGCCCGCTGAGGCCGCTGGACGTCGGTGCTCCTTGCTAGCTGTTTCCTGCTTCGCGGCTCACCTACAGCGCAGCTGCGAGGGGCCAGGCTACGGCGCGCCCCCCTGCTCTGGGCGCCTCAGTGAGGACCTGTCCCTCGCCCAGGGGGGGCGGGGGGGGAGGGGCTCCGCTCCGTGTGCTCCTTTAGGGTCCAGGAGCATGGAGCACCTACCATCGCCCCGGCTGTGATAGGGAGCCTGAGGGGGCACCCCAGTGTGCGGTGCGTGGCCCCCCAGGTGACACGTGCTACCGCAGCCCCAGGGGCCCCCAAATACAAGAGGAGGCCAGTGGGTAACGGTGCTGGTGTGTAGACAGCCCGACGCACTCCGGCTGCCGCTTCTGTGTTTTCCGGTCTCTAGACTCACACTCGGAGGCTCCGTTTTCTGGGCCCTCGGAGGTCATGCAAGGTCTGAGGTTCAGGGTAGTTCAGGTCAGCATTCCTGCCCAGCACCTGCTCTGTGCTGGGTCCTCTGTGGGAGACATCGGACACCGCCCCTGCCTGTGCCCCAGAGTCTGTTTCACAGGTGCCTGATCTGATCTCTGCTGCGGGCTCACCTGTTTGGCGGGAGGAGGTCGTGCACCAAGGCGCTTGAACCCCTGCAGGCAGATGTGACCTTCCGGTGCCACCGTCCCCACCCCTCCCGCCCACGTGCCTCACCTGCCTGCCTCCCGTCCATCTGCACAGGCGTTCGTGCTGCCGGATCCCTTACCTGCCTGATCAGCTTACTCTCCAGGCTTTGTTTCAGGCATTTCCAGAGAGTTCCCCGAACCATGCCTTAGCCTGGTCTGAGATGACCTTGGAGATTCAGCCTGAGCATTGTCACCCCGAATCCAGGCTGGCCTGGCGCTGTGCAGGGCACAACTGGGTGCACGTGCTGGCGCGGCTCCGGGGCCTGGCCACCGTGCCGCCACCCGATGCCACCCCCACCTTCGCCTCACTCTCCAGACCTTGCCGGCTCAGCTTGCACGGTGTCGTGTGCACCCAGGGCTCTGTAGAGGCTCGTGCCAACTGCGTCGGACCCTTCCTGTCGGGAAGGACCTGAGCCCGACTCAGCTGGCTTGGGTAATGGAGGAGACTTGGTGCGTGGGGCTGTGGAAGGAAAACACAGCCTGACCCAGGTTCCCGATGAGGCCTCCCTCCACCCGGCCTGCTGTCCGCCCTGTCCTTAGCCAGGCTCACACCTGGGGTGGCAACACGGCCCTGACCCAAAGCTCCGGGGTCACACTCTCTCAGGGGAGTGACCCCCGCACAGCAGTCCCACTAAAATCCCAGGGTTCGCTCTGATTGGACAGACGTGGGCTACGTGCCCCTCCTTGACAATGCCCACAATGGTTGGCAGTTATTGCTCATCAACCGCAAAGGCGCTATCTTTCTACCTAGTCGTTTCTCATAACAACCTAATTACAGCAACTTCTTTTAATCCTCATTTTATAAATGAAGAAACTGGAACATATGAGTTTCAATAACTTGACCAGTCATGTAACTTTTATTTATGAACTAGAATTTGAACCTAGGCGTTATGGATCCCAAATCACCGCCATGACCACCATCACCATCACTGTCAACTCCATCATCATCACTGTCAAGTCCATCACCATCACCATCATTGTCACTACCATCACTACCTTCATCATCATCGTCATCATCACCACCATCACTATCACCATCATCACCACCATCATCCCCGCCATCATCATCACCACCGTCACTGTCAACTCCGTCACCATCACTGTCAAGTCCATCACCATCACCGTCATTGTCACTACCATCACTACCTTCATCATCATCATCATCACCATCACCACCACCATCACCATCACCACCATCACTGTCAAGTCCATCACCATCACCATCACCGTCATCATCTCCACCGTCACCACCACCAGCATCATCACCGTCACCTCCAGCGTCACCACCATCCTATGAGTGAAGGTGACGCTGGAGGTGACGAAGCCTGAGGGTGCAGGGAAGACTTCTCTGCCACAGGGGCCTCCAGCCCAGACGTCGGGTAAGGTGCTGTGCTGCCGGGAGTCAGGAGCCCACGGGACACGCCAGAGCGAGGACAGGCCTCCACTGAGGATCAGTGCGCTGGTCTCCGGCTCGCCTACTCTGGAGTACTTCTCTCTTAACGTTCCACGATGTGGGGACATGAGGACGCGGCTCACACGGGGCAGGTGGGGGCAAGTGGGAGAATTTCCTCCAAGGAGGCAGAATTGGATATGGGGCAGCTCCCCAGGGTCTGGAGTCCGCCTTCGGTTGCCCACGCCAGAGCAGGGCGTGCTGAGGTGCGGGAGAGCTCCGGCGCAGGCTGCCGGCCACGGTCCCCACGTGCGGCTCCCACCGGCTGCGCCCGGGCGGAAGCCAGCCTGGGAGACGCCACTGCAGGCTCAGGTCACGGAGTGAGCTCCAGGACAAACAGCGAGACCCAAGATGGAAGGTAGGGGAGGACACCGCGAACTTCCCGCTGGTGATGCTCGGAGGCGGGGCCGTCTCGCCCCAGCAGGGCAGGAGGCTCAGGTAGGTGTTCGCCCGCCTTGGCTTTCTGTGCATCCTGACACTTCCCTGAAGGTGACGAGAGGCTGACGTCCGAAGGAAAGACTTTGGAGGCCCTGACGGCCCAGAAGTGGAGGACACTCAGAGGCCAGTCAGATGTGGATAAAAATGGAACTATGTCAGGGAGCACAGACAGATGGGAATGCCCAGGAGGCTGACTTCAGGTGTGGCTTAATCCAGAGGTCAACCCGGCCAGCATGTCTGGGCCTCCCAGGCTCCGTGCTCCCCAGGCTCCGTGCTCCCCGGCTCCGTGCTCCCC